>CBVK0103536255.1:0-28683 GCA_900067695.1 Picea abies
GGTTTTTGTAAGGGCTTTGTCCCAGTTTTGTATAAGTAGAATGTATTAGGACGACGAGAGGGTTGTCCTTTTTGTGGTGTGTGTATTATTGAGGTTGCAATAGGTCCTTTAGTTGAGTAAAGGTCTTGTTGAAATACTGGGCGATCTATGGAGATTGGGTGTAATGAAGGAAGAAATGTACAGTGTGCAACACTAGATTTTGCAAGAATATGAATAAAGAGCCAAAGCGACAAAACTTTGTGGACGTAGCCCCAAGGAGGGTGAACCACGATATATCTATGTTTTGTGTGAATGTATGTAGTGTTTTTGTTTGTATTTGCTTTAGTAAGTTTATGATGAACATACTAAATGATAAAGGAATTAGCACTACACACTAAGAATAAACTAATGAAACCTGCAGGATGGCTCTAAATAAATGAATGTTATAGCTAGTGTTTAAATCAGAATCTTATGTTACAGTAGATAAATGCTTGTCATTGAACACATGTGGCTATAATGGTTAATGAAGTCCTATTAGAATAGTTGTGACACTGGTCTAGAATAAGATCTAATGAGGATTTGAAGGTTAAGAATATGTAGGTTAAATGCCTATGAGAGATACACATCCCATCCTAGGGTTGCAGACATTTGAGTCCTGCGACCACCCATAAAAGCCATCTTGGGTGAGATGGGTAATCTTAAGTTTGAAAAATTGACTCCATAAAGAAAAGGATTTGCACAATCAACGCTATTAAAGGAAAATTCAGTGACAAAACTAATTAAATTCCATGAACCAAAAAATTAATTGACAGGAATTAAATTGATCTACAACTGAATTTTATGAAAATCAACAATAAAGGCTTTAGTGTATGGGATATATTTATGGACAAAGTGATGTATTGTCTTCTTACAGATAATCCTTCACAACTAAATTTATTGAAAGCCAAAATAAAAAATACAGACAATGGCTACGTAAGGAAATATGCCATAATTATATCATACTCCTATCCTATGATACACTAGATAGAAATGAACTACATGAAATCATAATTCCAATGCAACCAATCATGTAACTCCAACCCTGCAATACCATGTTCATGGAAAACTAGTAGCAAATCTTGGAGTAATAATATATGAAAAATAAGAAATATTAAATAAAGTGAATCTCTATTCACCATACAAAATATAACATTGTTATTATTCATGGGAAATCTGATCAAGTAAGACCCCTCCATCTAGGCTTCAATTCTATCACAAAATATGTCATGACTCTCAGAGGATTGATGGAGGGAGTTCATAAGAAAACAACATACCAAATGAGAACCATGTAGGAAATATGCAAGGAGTTAATCTTGTGAGAGAGTCTCAATGATGACATGATCATTAACTCTAAAAGGAAAGAAAAAATAATGAGAACCTAACATAACCATTGATGTAAGCCAAAGTACCTCATTGTCTTGGAAAGTCTTGAAGTCAAACACAAGGTAAAACACTCAATCAATGACCATTGATGAATTCCATATGATAAGTGAAAGGTAACCTATTAATGATGAAATTAGTCCCAAGGTGATATGCTAGGTCAAACTATCAGAGCAATGTGTTGTAGTCGATAAGAGTTGACTTTCTAGTGAGAAGTCAATGGAGACCTTCCACACTGGCACAAGTAAATAACAAAGATATAGATGATATTGAGACATCTTTTGAAAAATAGGAAGGATGACATGGATGGTCAATAAACAACTAAGAAATTTCCGATGTAGGATAAAACATCCCTTGAACATAAGCACAACACAATTGTGACTTGGGAAAAATTTGACACAAAGTGAAACAATGATATAAGCCTATGACGTGGGAGGCATAAATTAACTCTCCATAATGATTGGAAGAGTAACTAGCTTGAGGAGTAATAAAACTAAAAAATCAAGGTTCAACTTCCTAAGGCCATACTAAACCCAACTTGTTGAGTGATTGACAAAATCTTGGTGCTTTTTTCAAGCGTGAAATAACTTGGGACAACTTCCATAAAAACAAAGATATTACTTCTTTATCCCCTCTCTCTTTTTTACGATATTTTTTTTTATCTTTTTCATATTATTAAAGCATGAAAAGGAATACAAAAATTATGTTTTGTAGTTGAGGAAATGAGTTTTGCGGAGGATCAAACTAGTTCCAAGTGCAAGGAACATACCTATACAATATGAAAGCATGTTGTGCAGGATTAGGGTTCTAACTAGGGCACCCATGAACGATATGCTCTACTAATAAAATGACAATGCTTTTTAAATATAAATAAGGCTTCATGTCACAACTTGGTGTGGTCGATCCTAATGTAAAAATACACAAGGAAACTGCTAATGCATAATGCAAGGTGGCGAGCCTAACCTATATGCTAGTTCCAATATCTTTACATGTCGACATGGACCAATTTTGGCTGAACAATGCTGATAAAAGGCACGAGACTTTTGTTGCAACTGAAATAAAGAAACCACAAACTAAGACTAAAAATTACTAAGCATTAGTCCTCACAAATATTAATAATAAAATGTCATATAGGAAACTTATACTATGAAAACATGGGTAAAAAAGTAACTAAATATGTGAAAAGGTGAGTTTTTACCAAGTCATTTTTCATTTTTACCAAATCCTTTTTTTAGCCCAAATTTCCAAAAAACTTGTGGTTTATATTATGGGAGATTATACCATTAGAATTTATTTTTTTAGGACCAGGTAGTTCATCATCCCATTCCCTTCATTTTCGTCCTTTTCTGCAAAATCTAGCTAATGGAGACCCCTTTTAGAAGTGGTAATGCACACTCACGTCTTATCCTATCAAAATTATTAGTAGAGGGACCTACATGCACTATTAAAGAGGAAAAGGAGTTACTAACCACTCTTGTCCTCAAGGAAAGGAGAAAGTTCCCCTAAAAATGGTGAAAAATGGCCTCTAACTTGCTCAAATTTTATGAATTTTTGCAGATGTCAATCACTTGGAGAGGGAGGGAACAGGAGGAGGTGGATTCCTTGGTTTTTGATGATCTATAGGTGATGAATTCCCTCTATGAATGTGGCATAATAAATTTTTTCTACATCCCAATCATGCGATCCCAAAAGCAATTGTTGTAGCTACTGATAGGATATTGGGATTTCAACCGATATTCATTTATGATAGTTTATGGACCCATGAAGATATAAGTTGAATAAATATAATTCATTATTGGATTATCTAGGCATGGGGAACCAATTAACCTAAAAGGGGGAAAATGAGGTAGAGGCTTCTTGACTATTCAAGAGTACGAAAACACTTATTTCTCCGCGAGAACTCAAAAGATGATCTCTCAAGTTCCAATAAACAACAATGAGAATTTGAGTCTTAATATCATCCTTCTTGTGATATCTCAAAAGGATGGATCCTTGATTAAACACCTAACCTCATGCCCACTATACTATGTGGTAGAATGTCTGTGACCTATGGCATTTGACTGGTGCATGGGGCTTCTAAACAACATGAAATACCACTTGACATAGTGCAGGATGGGATGTTAGAAAAAAATTGGTTATGGAAGTATCTTGTGTACATTATTCTAGAGAAAGTTCCAACAATATGCCCATGCATTTCACTCACCCAAGATGGGATACAATATCCCAAGATGGTCCGATGGGAGGATCTTATGCACATACTTAGGGGTGGATGAGTGACCAGTGATTTCAATGAGGACATGTTTGATTGGTGGTCTCACCAAAAAATTTCTATTTATGACGTGCCCACATGTGATATTGAAATTCCAGAGATATCCATAGTACCACTACCTCCAATGTCGCTTGGGGTGACATCAATAAGTACCAATGTTTTTAAAATTTAAAATTATTTATTTATTTATTATTATTTTTTAATTTTATGAATAAATGAGAGGCAATTTTTTGGTGTGGAGTGTAAAAAAAATATTATGATGTGATGCAGGAGAATCTCTCCAACTCAGCAGCATGTCAGCAACTAGCGCAACAACACACATGGAGGGATCATATTTCAAGCAAAGACAAGCACTAGCTTTCTCAATTTTTAGTTCAAATATCATATTTAAGTGTAATTAATTTTTGTAAGGCTCAAGGAGGGATGAGTTATTGTAATATGTGAGGATGAGCGTAAAGTCTCCTTTAATGGATGACAATAGATGATATAGATCTAATTCAGACTAGATGTAAATTAAATGTAATTTAATGTAGGTAGGTGGAGGAAGGCTCGAGAATCCCCTCTTTTGTAAAAGGATCATTACATCGAAAATTCATTAGGAAGATTAGAGAGTAGAAGGAGAGTAGGAGAGAATAGGAGCTGAGATGAGAGAAAGAGCTAAGACTTTGTTGCAGTCCAACCTTGTATACATTGTAAAGACCATTTAGTTTTAATAATAATAATAAAAATTTCCCTGCATATGAGTTTCAGTGTGATGAATGTGTTTTCTGAATGTTTACTGTGGATATGTATGAATTCCAGGAATATATGTATGTTTTCCTTTGCAGGAATAGATAGAATTGTCTGTTTGTAGGTTCCTAATTATTTCTGGGCTCTCATAACTATGAAAGGAGTGCATGTTAGATATGTTAGAAAACTCTAAAATTCTTGTGCAAGAACTCGTTCAAGAGTTTTGTGAGAAGCATGCCAAGTGGGGACACCAGAATCATTCTCAAGCTCAGAAGAGGTAGTGCAAGGAGTGCACATCAGATTTACTGAATATGATGAGACACGAGCACAAGGAGTGCATTAGTGAGCCTTTAAATTTCAATACTCAAGGAGAGTTGAGTGCAAGGAGTGCACATAGACAACACTTTGTCGAGTTTTGATAAGGATTACGAAAGCAAGCACAAGAAGAGCGCAAGAGGTCAAGTTTTTCAAATTGCAAATCTTAGGAGAAAGAGCATCAGGTTTCCAGGAGGGTAGAAGGATTTGTTGGAGTAGAGGGCCAAGCCCCTTTGAAACCCTAAGGAATAAAAAAAGCTCAGGTGAGATAGTGCAATTGGGCACAGAGTCCCTGCAAGGTGTGTAGAGGTTGAGACCCATTTAAGTTATGAGTTTGGAAGGAGCGCAAGGAGTGCGCCAAAAATTGCTTTGAAGAAAAAGTTCAGAGGAGAACGAGCGCAAGGAGTGCATGGGTGACTTCGTTAAGTGCAAAGCTAAGGAGGAGTAGTGTTTTCCAAAACGCAAGTAGAGTCAAGAGGATCGACCCTACAGAGGAAGAAGTTAAAGGATGGGACTTTGAGAAATTAATAGATCCCTCATTGGAAGGAAGGTGAAGTTGCGATAGAGGTGAAGCTACAACAACCATAGAATTGGTTGCGGAAACAAATCTGGACCATCAGATCTAATTCCATATAGGAGGAGGAGTGCGTAAAAGCATAAAAATAGATCGAAGTTGTCGGATCTAAGAGAGAGGATATAGATCCTTGGATCCAGGTAAGGGGTGCAGGTGTTAACCCTTGAAGTCCTTCAGACTTCATGATTTCAAAGATTTTTGTGTGTTCATCGTAATGGAGAGAGATCTCTCAAAGTCCCAGAGACTGAAGTAAAATTTGGGTCATTGGAAGTAGAGGAAATGTGTCCGCAGATAAGAGGTGGTTTGGAAGTTTGACCATCCGATGATTTTTGAAGTGTAATTGCAAAAGCGTGCAAGTTCCCCGAAGCTTCGAAGGCTGGAGTAGATCTTGGCCATTGGTGATAGGTGCATGTGGAAACAGATCGAGCGTGGTTAAGAATTCATGAATTTGGAAGATCTGGGGTGTATTGTGGTTTGAGTTGAGGATTACTGAAGCTCCGAGGTCTGGAGAAAATGCCAACCGTTGGAGTCAGGGCCACGTGTCTTTAGGTCATGTGTTCAAAGACTTAACACTCCGGAGGAATATGGGGTCTGAATTGTTTGGGTCAAGAACTCTTGAAGGTCATAATCCATCTCGTTATTCCATCATTAGGGACACATGTCAATGGATATCAAGGGTTCAGAGTTTGACATATTGTGGGTGTGAAGTGATTTGGGTCGAGAACTCTCGAAGGCCAAAGTCCATCTCGCCGGTCCATTTGCAAGGACACATGGACCATAGATCGCGGCTCCTCGCTACTTCGGAGTTCGATGATCTGGGGAGTTGTGTGTGTTAACAACTAGAAAATCCCAAAGCCTATAATTTCGAATATATCACAACTGTTAGCTATTGAGAGATCATGAACCATTGGATCTTTGAGTCTCCAGATATTCCGCTAGTTCCATGTTCGAAGGATTTGTGTATTGTGTAGTGAAGAGCTCCGAAATCTTGTATCTCAAAGTGATTCTAGACCATATATATAGGATAGAGTGGGGCCGTTGATCCCCAAGCCTATCCGAAAGTTTGAAATTCATGTATTCGGGAGGAAGTGTAGGTTGTGTTGTGGAAAGCTCCCAAGCCCGGAGCACAAAGAAAATAAAGACCATCGATTGGAGGAAGATGTTAGTCAGTCGATCCACAAGTTTGGAGTTTGGAATTTGGAGCTGTTGTGCATTTTAGCAGAGGAAACTACCAAAGCCCAGAGTCCCGAAGTTTTTTGTGAACCATAGATGAGTTCATGAATTATGGACCGTTGATCCCGTAATTGTTTGAGTTCTCGCTAGTTCGGTGTTTGAAGAAAATTGTAGTGTAGTTTGTCAGGACTCTCACAGCTCGAAGCTCTTGAACGCCAAAATAGCGCCTGTTAGCTAGGCACCTTGTTTTAATCCCATGGTCATATGTGATTTTTGCCTGAACAAGAGGGCTAGTGAGTTTAATTTTGAAATTTTCAAAGGGCTTAGTAAAAGGGCTTGCAGGTCTTTTTTGGACCTGCACGAAGATTTAAAGGGCTTTTGTGCATTTGGAAGGGGTTTAGCAAGAGCCCGAGAGATAATTCATCTCCTTAGTGTGAAGTATTCTAGACTGGGAGGTCGCGTGAACCCATGGGAGTTGTGGGGGTTTGCATCAAGTGGTATCAGAGTTTTTTTTTTTTTCTCTAGTCAACATGAAAAGGAGAAGAAAATAGAGTGCTAAGGGTTTGTGTGTGAAGAAATTTTCGCCAGTTTGCAATAGGCAACAGACTTTCCAAGAGGGTAGGGTAAAGAGAAGATGGCCATTGAAGGCCATATACAAGGTCGAAAAGGAGATCGCAAATAGATGAGCCAAGAGGAGATGGACAAAGAGCTCAAGGAGACCTGAGATATGCTCGATGGGTTGATGTAGAAAATGCAGCAAGGAATATGGAGGTATGAGTGGCCCATGAAGCAGATGGTGAAGTGGCCTATTTGATAGTTGATTTCTAAGGAGTAGAATAAAATACTAAGGAGGTGGTTGAGGCAAGTGTAAACCCTTAGTGACACAGAGGAGGAAATGGTTTACATCTATGAACCAGAAAGTGGAGAGAGCCTTGGTGATGAGGAAGAGATATCAATGAAGATATTGTATATTTACAGAAGGGAAATAAGAAGAGATGAGTCAAATATCTCGCAGAATTCTAGGAGGGAAGGAAGGGAAATTTAGGTTTCCAGGTGGGAAGGGAAGATGAGATGATACTATCTAAGATTATAATGAACTTACAGAAGAGTTCAGATTAGCATATAGAGATGATAGGAGAGGAGGACGATTAGAGGTTATTTCTGATCATTGGGGGAATTAGTATATTCCTTCCAAGAATCCCAGCAGAGGCCAGTGCAGGTATAGAGAAATAAAGAAAACTAATAGAGATTGTCGGCTATAAGGAGAAGGAGAATACATTGAAACCTTCCCAAGAAATGGGAAAAGAAGAGTATTCAGTGGAATTGCTCATAAATTGTAGCAAGGTAGATGAACAAAGGACATTTGCAGAATTGGAACCTGTAAAAGGAGAGAGAGAAACAAACAACATGGATTTTGTTGATATGTGTGAAGAATTGGAGGTGCTAGGGGAAAGAATAATAGCCCAGAGTGGACTCATCCAACAAGTCAGGTTAGATATTGATGAGGAGGAGGAGATGCAACATCATAATAGAGTCAACAATAGGTGGAGGATGACAAGAGGAGAGCCTGCAACAACAACCAGATAACAACAGGACAACAACATCAACAACAACAACAGGATAGAGGAGTAGGTGGACAAATCCGAGTCAAAGTCTGGGACCCAAGAGGATATCAACAATAGTAGTAGAGGAGCCATGAGTAGGAGCTCAAGATTTTTGTCAGCATGGGAGTATGATGCATAAGAATCACTCCAAATTATCATCACATCAGCAACCAATAAAACAACGCACATGGAGGGAGAAAATTTCAAGGAGAGAGAAGCACAAACTTTCTCAATTTTGAGTTTAAATTTCACATTTAAGTGTAATTAATTTTTGTAAGGATCGAGGAGGGATGAGTTATTGTAATATGTGGGGATGTGCGTATAGTCACCTTTAATGATTGATAGTAGATGATATAGATCCGATTCAGACTAGATGTAAATTAAATGTAATTTAATGTAGGTAGGTGGAGGAAGGATCAAGAAGACCCTCTTTTGTAAAAGGATCATTGTATTGAAAATTCATTAGGAAAATTAGAGAGTAGAAGGAGAGTAGGAGAGAATAAGAGAGGAGAGGAGAGAAAGAGTTGAGACTCTGTTGCAGTCTAGCCTTGTATACATTGTAAAGACCATTCAATGTTAATACAAAAAAAATAGATTTTCCTGCATATGAGTTTCTGTGTGTTTCTGTGTGTGATGAATGTGTTTGTTGAATCTTTACTGTGCACATGTAGGAATGCCATGAATGTGTGTATGTTTTCCTTTGCATGAATAGATAGAATTCTCTTTTTGTAGGTTTCTGAGTGTTTCTGGGCTCTCACGGTCATGCAAGGAGTGCACCTTAGAGTTTTTAGAAAACTCTAAAAGGAATGTGCAAGGAGTGCGCAAGAATGCATTCAAGAGTTCTGTGAGGATCATGCCAAGTGGACACACCAGAATCGTTCTCAAGCTCGGAAGATGTAGTGCAAGGAGTGCACATCAGATTTACTGAATACTCTTAGAGTAGAGCACAAGGAGTGCACTGGTGAGTATTTAAAGTTAAATACTCAAGGAGAGTTGAGTGAAAGGAGTGCACATAGACAACACTTTGTCGAGTGTTGATCATGCTTACGAAAGCAAGAACAATTAGTGTGATAGAGGTCAATTTTTTCAAATTGAAAATCTCAAAAGAAAGAGCGTTGGGGTGCCAGGAGGGAAGAAAAATTTATTGGAGGAGCAGAGGGCCAAGTCCCTTTGAAACCCTAAGGAATCCAAAAAGGTCAGGCAAGACAGTGCAATTGGGAACAAAGTCCCTGCAAGGTGTGTAGAGGTTGAGACTCCTTTAAGTTCTGAGCTCAGAAGGAGTGCAAGGAGTGCACATACAATTTCTTTGAAGAAAAATTTCATAGGAGAATGAGCACAAGGAGTGCGTGGGTGACTTTGCTAAGTCCAAAGATCAAGAGGAGTAATGTTTTCCAAAATGAAAATAGAGTCCAGAGGATCGACCCTGCAAAGGAGGAAGTCAAAGGCTGAGCCTTTGAGAAATTGAGAGATCCTTCATTGGAAGGAAGGTGAAGTTGCAACAAAGGTGAAGCTACTACATCCCTTAGATTGGTTGCAGAAACAAATATGGACCATCGTATCTAAGCCTAGACAGGAGGAGGAGCGTGTAACAATGAAAAAACAGATCCAAGCTGTCAAATATGAGGTTGAGGATCGAGAGTCGTTGGATCCAGGTACGAAGTGTGGGTGTTAACCCTTGAATTCCTTCGGACTTCATGAGTTCAACGATTTTTTTGTGTTCATCGTAAAGGAGACAAATATTCCAAAGTCCTAGAGAATAAAGTAAATTTTGGGTCACTGGAAGTAGAGGACACATGTCTGTAGATCAAAGGTGGTCTGGAAGTTCGGTCGTCTGATGATTTTTGTAGTGTAATCACAAAATCATGCAAGTCCCTTGAATCTTTGAAGGCTGGAGCAGATCCTAGACATTGGTGATAGGTGTATGTGGAAACATATCGAGTGTTGTTCAAAATTAACGAATCCAAAATATCTATGGTGTATTGTGGTTAGAGTTGAGGACTCCTGAAGCTCTGAAGTCTGGAGAAAATCCTGACCATTTGTGTCAAAACCATGTGTCATTAGGTCACACGTTCAGAGACTTGGAACTCTGGAGGAATCTGGGGTGTAAATTTTGTGGGTCAAGAATTCTCAAAGGCCTGAAGGCCAGAATCCATCTCGGTCGTCTATCATTAGAGACACATGTCGACCAATAACAAGGGTTCGGAGTTCAGGATATTGTGGGTGTGAAGTGATTTGGGTCAAGAACTCCAGAAGGTTGAAGGCCATCTCTCTCGTCCATTTGCGATGACATGTGCACCATGGATTGTTAGTCCTCGCTACTTCAGAGTTCGATGATCCATGGAGTTGTGTTTGTTAAGAACTTGGAACTCCCGAAGCCTGGAATTCTAAATAGATCACAACTGTTAGCTGCTGAGAGATCATGGATCGTTGGATTTGTGAGTCTCTAGATATTCTGCTAGTTCGACGTTCGAAGGATTTGTGTATTTTGTAGTGAAGAGATCCGAAGTCCTAGAGCCTAAAGTGATTCTAGACCATAGATATAGGATAGAGCAGGACCGTTTATCCCCAAGCCTATCTGGAAGTTCGATATTCATGTATTTGGGAGGAAGTGTAGGTTGTGTTGTGGAAAGCCTCGAAGCCTGGAGCAAGGAGAAAATAAATACTGTTGATCATAGGTGGATGTTAGTTGTCCGATCCACAAGTTCAGGGTTTGGCATTTAGAAGTGTTGTGAATTTGAGCAGGGGAAACTTTTGAAGCCCAGAGTCTCGAAGTTGTCTGTGAACCGTAGATGAGTTTGCGAATTATGTATCATTGATCCTATAATTGTTCCGGTGCTCTCCAGTTCGATGTTTGAAGAAAATTGGAGTGTAGTTTGTTAGGACTACCGGAGCCCGAAGCTCTGGAGTGCTGAAATAACCCATGTTAGCTAGGTGTCTGGTTTTAATCTAGTGGTCATATGTTATTTCCACTGGAACAAGAGAGCTAGTGCCCCAAATTTTATTTTGAAGGTTTGAAAGAGCTTAGTAAAAGCACCCGTGGGTATTTGTTGGACTTGCAAAAATATTTAAAGGGTATTTATGCATTTGGAAGCAGTTCAACAAGAGCTCGAGAGCTAATTCATATCCTTAGTGTGAATGATCCTAGACCAGGAAGTCGTGTGAACCCCTTGGAGTGGTGGGGTTTGCATCATAATGACACATGCATTGGACCAATGTCACCTAAATTATTTCCACAACATAGGTGTCAACTTAGAGATGGAGACCAACCTCGAGGAGAGGAAAAGAGGGTATTGTAGTCCATACAAAGGAACTTGGAGAGTTTGACAAGGAGGGTTCATATGGAAAAGATTGAGGATCTTCCTGAGTGCAGTCAACATCAGGTGGTTGGAGTACCACAAGCTTGTTTGCAATTATTATGACGGATGGTGAAAGCCATAGTTATCTACCATGAGACCCATGTTGGGATATGGATGGAGGCCTAGATTTTGTTTTTTTTAACTGACCTTATACATATGTATGATCATGAGATAGGATTCCTAATTTTGTAAACTATGCTCCACATTTCATACTTGATAATATACTAATATATTTAAACTTTTGTGGTCTTACTTATATTCACAACAATGATTTACTTGCTTACCATGATATATGTATACACATGCTTTGGTTTGATTAATGAGACATATGTCAATATAACACATAATTAGCTAATGTGTCAGATAAATGATTAAAATATCTTGGAACATGAACATAAGTAAAACTTAAAAGATAGTTCGATAAGTAGCACCCATAAGAAATTTTAGAGAAGTATAGGATCACAAACTTCTTACATGACACTCAACTATGATACCTCTAGTTGTGAATCCAAGTGAACTACTAAACGTTGAATTCCATGTGAAATGGATTCTATCAATAGTTCAATCACCACACTATACTTAGCCATGTTATTAGGTGTTGGAACAAGGGAAGAACCTCCTGAATACACAAGTTGGCATGTGGTAGAATAGATCACCAAAGTAGAAGAAGTGAGGTTTCGAGGTCGCTAGCACCATCCACGAATCCAAAAAAAAAAAGGTGTTTTCAATGAAATATTCCAACCAAACACAAAGCATGATACATAAAGACCAAAAAGCTTAAAAATAAACTAACAAATGCTATCTTATCAATATAAAACAATTACAAGGGGAGACACCCAAGCATCATTGCCTAAGTGTAGTACCTATTGAGATAGAGCCTATTGCAGGGCTTTGGAATTACATTCCCTTCATAATATACTAACTTATAAGCTCCTTTTTTACGAACATGCCTCACTATGTAAGGACATTGCCACTTGGGGTTGAAATTTCTTTCCCTCAAGGAATTTGTCCTAATTGTAGACTAGAACCAAGTCTCCTTCAAAGAAGAATCGAGGGTGGACAATATTCTCATACTAAGCTTGAACATGCTTCTTATTTTCTTCATTCACCATGGCTACATCTTTGTGTTACTCATCAAGATGTTCAAAGTGATCTAAGCACTCCTCAAGGGAAGTGGTGTCAGGTACGAGCTCAATATCTAAATCTAGTGAAGGGATTTCACATTCAATTGGAAGAATTTATTCCACCCCATGAATAAGTTGGAAAGGTGTGAAACCTGTGGTAGTTTTAATAGAGGTTTGATAGGCCTAGAGGGTCAGGAAAACATTAAATTATAGTTTTTTTTTTCTCACACTTACCATTCAATGGAGAATGTTCTTTAAGGACTTATTCACTGCCTCAACCTGACCATTATCCTGTGGATGATAAGATGGAGAGTGTTCCTAATGAAACTATGAATTGGTTTCTAGTTCAAACATCATCTAAAAGTGAGTACCATGAGCAATGCCAATATCCTTAGGAAAAACAAATATTTCTATAACTTAATTGAATATGAAGAGTGCTATTGTCTCATTGTCATTAAAGAATGTTTTCATGGACTCACCCCACTTGGTAAATTATTCGATATCCATGATGATATACATGTTTCCCTTGGACGAAGATGGGTGATATGTCATGAAGTCAACCCACCCCTTTGTGAAAGGGTCTAAAATGATAATGGGAAAATGAGGATCAAGTTGCGTGCACATATTCCTTGTAAATAATTGGCATTCATGGAACTTCTTGACCACTTCCACACAATCCTTTAGAATTCAGGATCAGAAGTAGCTAGTGCATAATATCTTTTGGGTTGTAGCCAGTCTATATAGGTGATCACCATAGGCTCCATTGTGGAAATAATTTAAAAATTTCTTCACTTCTTCATGAATTAAGAAATGTCATAGGATAGAATCCACCCCTTGGTGATACAAAGTGTCATCGATGATGAGATATTTATTATATCATTATGACACATGTGACATCATTCATCTTGTGCGAAGTTAGGAGGGAACCTTTGAGTCTGGAGATAGAAAAGTATATCCCCATGCCAAGGATCACTCAAGGAAATTAGGAAAAAATGATCATCCAAGAATGATTCATGTTCAAGATTATCCTCACCCTCTTTTGGAAACTTTGACATCAATTCAACAAAAAACAATGATTTCAGACAAAGTGAATTCTAGGTCAAATTCTTGGAGGATCACAATCCTTTGTCGTAATTGGCCCCTATGACTCATCCAATCAAGATAAATTGGAATGGATTCATCTATGTGATGGCTACTATTTTCATAAGGAGAATGTAATGTCAAACTCATTGAATTTCATGGACTACTGCTAAGGATGGTTTTTCAACGTGTAATAACCTAAGTTCAGGTTTAGCAAGGTTCCTATTGAGGTAATACACCACATGATCCTGGTGTAATAAGTCTTCTTATACTAGAACCATCCTAATGGTGGATTCAAACACTGCTAGGTATAAGAATAAATCTATATCATAATAAAAATGAATAAGTAGGGGGGGAAAGATAAGTTCCTTTTTCAATACGTCAAAATATCTTTGAGAAAAGTCACCCCAAATGAAAGGGACCCTCTTATTTAACAAGCACATAAATTCCTTGGTGACCTTGGTGTAATTAGCGATACAACAATGAAAAATTATCTATTCCTTAGAGGCTTTGAAAATGGATTAACATTGATGGGGGAGGCAATTGAACTATTTCTTTAACCTTTAATAGATCAACCAAGATACCCTGACTGGATATAATGAATCCTAACAATATCTCAGAGACAACGCAAAAGATGCACTTATGAGGATTCATACAAATATTATAGTGATGACATCTCTCAAACACAACATGAAGATGAGTGGGATGATTTGACCTCCTATGAGAGTGTTCAACCAAGTCATCAAGGTATTCTTTGACGATATGTTTGACGTCGTGGAAGGTGTATGATATAGCCCATACGAAGGTGGATCTAACATTTTTGAGGCCAAATGGAATATTACGGTAAGAAAAAGTGCCCCAATGAAAAATGAATTTGTTTTTATGTTGATCCTTGGGCTTGATATAGATATGATTGTAATAAGAAAAACCATCCATAAATGAGAAAATCTTACTACCATCACACTTGTCAATGATTTGATCAATAAAGGGAGTCATATAGTTATCTTTTGAGAAGGCTTTGTTCAAATATCAAAAATCCATGAAAAATATTATGGTTCCCTAATTATTATCAATGGGTACTAGGTTAGATACCCACTCAGTTAGGGGAACTAGGTAGATGAAGCCATCTTTGAGAAGATTTTCCACCTCCACCTTCATCACAATGACTTTCCTTGGATTGACGAGTCATACCTTTTTTTGAATAGGCTTAGCATTTGGGTATGTATTAATCTCATGTTATACAATCCTAGGATCAATGCTAGGCATATATTCATAAGTCTAAGAAAAGACATCATGTAATGCCTTGAAAAGGACAATATAGATATGAACCTTGTGAGGGGAATAATGTGCCCTGATTAATACATTTTATACGACATCAAGATTACTAGAAATGATGATTGGTATGGTCTTGGAAATGTTATACATATTCCCCTCAACATATCTGCTTTCAGTTGATAACGGGTTCCCACACCAATCAACATGACCATCCATGGAGATATTGATATATCCATACTCTATTTGTCCAAATTGGGAAGGAAGTATGAACACCAGTGAATATATTCCCATGGATTCTTAGAGCTGATGATATCATCAATAAATTATTCATCAGAAGGAAAATCCAAATCCAAAGGGTTCATAGTAGAGTTGGAGGCCCAAACATGCAAGGTAATTTGACCTAGCTCCCCCATTAAAGGAGGACCAAGATTAGTGTCTATGGAGGCTTCTTAAATGGCCTAATATGCAATTTCATCCACAAACAATGGAATAGCCATACAAACGTTCCCATATTCCCCTATTAAGATAGAAGTGTCAGGTAGAACCCACATATTTCCAAAATAGGATGCTTGAAATTAAAAACTTCAGCTAGTGGGGATCTAAGCAATTGATGAAATTGTGCATGTTGGAGCAGAGTCGATGCAAGAAATAGACATTGAAATGTTAAAATATCCCATAATTGAAGGATACATCCCACAACCTATTCTCTATAAGGAATAAAAATAAATTTGAATGAAAGGGACATTGGGTCATAATGAAGTTGTTGGATCAGGCCAACAAAAGGACAACTGGCCAATTGTAACAATATTCCCATCACATGGAAATAAAATAACTCTAAATATTGATGAGACCACAGTTGTCCTGACATAAGTCCAGTCACATCCCAAAAGGAGGTTGTAGTCAAGTGAAGAATTGACCAATTCCAAATCTTCTATGAAAATGGTTTCCTCCCCTAATGCAATGGGAAACTTAGGGATGATCCTATGAGGCATAAATGAGTGTTCATTGAAGGTTTTAAACATGGTTGAAGAAGGTGTGATCTCGAGCGAGCCAAGATCCCACAAACAAGAAAAAGGCATGATAGAAGTGGATGCACCTTCATCTACAACCATCCTAAATATGTTAGTATTGTGATACAACAACTATATTTAGAATGTGATGTAGTGCAGAAGCTAAGGCTTTGCATTATCCGGGTTAAATTTTATCAATCGAGAGTCCATGGGATCAACAAATCCTATAGCTAAAATAAAATATATCCTTTATGTGGGACAACTATGGAGAATCTCCAAGGAATACATTATGCATGGAGCTTGGGTGAGATCTTCCACAATAGAATAATTCTAAGTATCCCTAGCATTCAGGTTGTGCATCAACCTTTTAAGCACACCCTTAGGTATGCAAGGAATTTATTTTCCTACAAGTTTCTATATGTTGAGAGAGTGTTATGGGTTAGTATGAGAAATATTTTTCTCTTTGGTACTGAAATTAAAGCTTCATAATTACGATCCCGAGTCTAGAGATCCACATCTTGTTCATACACATAATTTTTTTTAGGTTTTTTTTAGGTCTCCCCCTTGTGGAGGGCATCCCTAGTTTCATCCTTGTGGAGAAGAAGGTTTATTTTGGAAACCAACCACCATTTTTTGGCTATGAGGAGGAAAAAGGTTAACTAACATAGTAGGTTGTTTCTATACATCACATTGTGCCAAAAAGTGTTGGGATTACTTAAGCTTGGGGCATTGATGGGTAAGACAATCATATTTACAAATATTGCAAGGAAATTTGACCTATTCTTATCTTTTATACCCCTACCAACTATGTTGTTATTTCCCACGTTATTTCTGTCACACTTCTTATTATATTTATCCTTTTTATTTCCTCCAGGTTGTTTCTTACTCTTGGGGTTGGATGTTTGGGCTAAGTGAACATAGAAGAATTGAAGAGGAGAAGAGGTAGAGGTGGTTGCATGTGGGGTTGTAAGAAGATGAAGAGACATTTGTATAATTTGGTTTTTATGACATTCTCTATAGAACTGACCATGCCATTGGCATGTGGTCCTGGCTTGTTCTTTGCCAAATCAGTGTCTAGCCTTGGTGCATTTGGAAAGATCTCATACAAGACCATAGACTACGAGTAAACCAGGTCTAACTATTGGGCCTTAAATACGGTCTCTTCCTTTTTCGTAACCCTTAAAAGGGAGACATCCTTACACATATATGGACATAGGGATTTCAAAATCGATTCCAACAAGAAATCTTGAGGAATTAGATACTTGTTCATACATCGTCACCTCCACCACACTTGAATGTGGTCATATGTGAGTGGAATTTTCTTTTGAGAAAGTAGACAATATTTCAATTCTAGAATTGTACTGAACATGAAGCTAGAAATGGTTAAAGAATGTTAGGGAAAGATAATCAAAAGTGTCGAAAGAATGTATCAAAAGTTTCAAAAGTCTCAAAATCTTTGAAAGTTTGATATACCATTTGTTTTCCATCCTAGATAGGGAAACAACCTTATCCTAATGGAATCATCCATCAAGGAGTTGTAAGAAAACCATAGATGAAATGTCATCACATGTTTACCTAGATCCTCACCATCCTTACCCTCAAATTTCATAATGTTTGAGGAAATTTTAGTGGGTATCGAGGGCTAATTTGAATTGGGAAGCACTAGATTATTAGTAAGCTTCATAAAATCTGGGAGATTTAACATTGCTAGGAAAATAATATGTGTTGAGTCCCAACTTCTGGGGGTCTATCCCACTATCTAGTTGGTACTCACAAAAGCGTTTCCTTGGAAATAACCACCACTAGGTGCATAAGGATTGTAGTTTTTTTGTCCAGGCTATTGGTTCGAAGTAGAAGGAACTTAAACATAAGGAGGAAGTCCTTCATACATCAAATTCAATAAGTATAGAAAGGGATTTCTCTCCGAGGGAATTTCAGTAGATGGGAAGGCTCTGATTTTCTGGTTGCTAAGGCTTGGGAAGTGTTTTCTCCGCATAATAATTCCCATAGAAGGAAAAAACTCACCCATTTGGTTACCAAAACCCTAAGGAGGATGGTTCCCATTGTGAAACCTAAAAGATGGAAAGCCTTTGTGCATGAGTGTCAACATTGACATAGCGATATTCCCCCCTTCACATGGATAGGTATGAAAAGGAGTGGATGAAATCCCCACCGACATGGTAAGATTAGGGAAGATTTGAATAAAAATATATGCAACATGTGACATCTCGATAGATGGCATTCAAATGTTAAAATCACCTCCATTGTATGAGGTAGAGTGTTGTGGTCCCACCCCACTATTAGGAACAAAAGAGGTAGGGATAACAACTCACTCAATGACATGGGAGGGACCATGTTTGGTGTAGAATATATGGGATGAATAACTCTTCCATTACTGATTGCCAATGTGGGGGTGTGCATGGCCCTATACCTAAATGAGCTAACACCATTATTTATTATAGGCCACTAAAGGCTTGGATTCTCATGAACTTGATTGTGAAAAGAGGAGGAGCTAAGAGGCTTAGTGAGAGGTGGGTTGAAGTTAATAGGAGTCTGATCAATAAGATCCTCAATCTTGATAAGACCAAGATCATCCAGTGATAAAGGAATAACTTCAAGAATTTGAACACGACCATTCAAATTCCTCACAAATACTTGGTCTTTGAAATCCTTGTCTGTGATACCTTTCATCATGAGATTTTCCATATTTGGTTGAGTCTCATGCACCGGCTCTAATGAATATTAGTGTTATCAATCCTACACCTTATTTGAGGTGGCTCCATGATTTTAGGTGAAATACCACGATTCCTTGTTGATTAGTGGAGTATTTGCGTAGTTGGATATAGACACAATGTAATTCCAACTACACAAAGTAGAAAACAACTATAAAATACATGAAAGGAATAAATAGACACACTACTTTTCTAAAGCCCATCCTAGGTGGATTAGGTTCTGAGTTTGAATAAGTGAAACTTTTATTAATGGACCTTCTTGATATTGATACAAGTTGATTAAGTCCCAATACCAATCAATGAAGGAGCGAGAGACAATTTTGGTAATCTGATCACAACATTCACCTAAGGTGCAAGTGCCCTCAAGAAGATGGACACCCCCCAAAAGAGCCAAAATGACAATTAGGTTTCCGCCTTAGGTACAACAAGTAATTTCCACTCATAGTCACCCATGTGAAATACTAGGACAAGCCACTAAGGCTACCTATTCAAAATCGACAACTAGGTGGAATAGTCGTGGGTTGGGATCATACGTATGGGAAGGATATCAAATACTGAAGCTTCCAAAAGCAGTGGCACCAAAAGGACCTTGGCACTTTGGAAATCCCATATTACCAATGGACACTAAAGCAAGTGAAGGACAGGATATCACCTCCACTTACCCTATTGTGACCTCATTCTTTCATTCTTAACTATTGTGTTAGAGGATCTTTCATGGAAAGCACTCCTTGATACTACCGGGTTTTATACTTTTTAATAAACTTTTAGTTTGTATTTTGATGGCCTTGGAGAATTTTCTCTCCAACCTATTCCAAGGCCCTAAGACCTAGACCGCTATGTGTTTTTATTGTAAGAAAAGAGTCTAGTTATTTTTAGATTAAGAATTTGTTTTATTTGTTTTTTTTAATTACTAAAGGGTTATGGATGTGCAATTGGTGTTATTTTAGAAACTCAAAGAAGAAAGATTTAATAAGAACAATGACATTCAACTTGCACTAATTCTTCAATGAAACTAGTTATAACATTAACAATTCTAAAAAACAAATCCAATGCAATATGAAAACTACCAATGCAAAATTTTCCTTTTTCTTGCAATAATTAAACTTTCAGACACAATTTAATCAACCAAGAAAAACTAAGAATGAAACTAGACAAGCTCACCTCAAACAAACAAACAAAACAAGAAAATAAGAAAATACACCTACATTGATTTTTATTTTCAATGATAAATGATAAATACAACTAACAAAGCATGTGTATGATTGTTACTGACTGCAAATGAACACTTGGGAAACCAAACTAACAAAAAGGCTGAGAAAAATAAGGAAAAATTGGGTTGATGACAAGAAAACACACTTCCTAGGAGGCACTTAGTTCTTGTATGAAGGAAAGGTGTGAGTATTCGCACTATTATGAAGTGCTATCAGTGATTACTCATTATATTCCCAAAGGAAAGAAGTGAGTGCTTACAGTAAAGGGATTTATTTTTCAAAAATCCTAAAAACAACTCTTGAATTTTGGCCGGACAACACTATAAACAAGAAATCAAATAGGCAATAGACAAGAGAAATCAAACAACAGTCCTAGAAGTAACAAGGCACACCTTATAGAGATTCACACTAGGATTTATTCCCTAGTGGAGTAACCAATTCTATTACAAATAAAAAAACTCAATCCTATGAATAGGATTAAATCACAACAAATTGGAAATAAAAGATAACAATCTTTCTTTATCCTAGATTGGCTTACAATAATTTGGACATAACTACCAAGGTAGTTAGAGGACTTACTAGATAAAAAAATAGTTGGAGACAAGATGCGTGAACTATCCTCGCTTCAAACCTCTTTATCCTTCCACATGATTCACAACTTGCAAACACATAACAAGACCATACTCAAACCAATATGGAAAATATCACTGAATTATGAAATAACCAACTAAATAACTACAATCAGCTGAGTAAATACCAATATAGTCAATACCAACACTAGAAACTAAACATTAAAGATGAAAATGCAAGTACACAATATATGGGGGGAAGAAGAGATATTTCCTCCTTCCCTTGGCCACTCAGGACTACTTGACCTCCAATGTTCCATTCCAAGTGAAGAAGAGAAATACAAGGATGTATTATATCTATATCTGAGAAGATGGGAGATGGAACAAACTAAGAATGGGAATACTCATGGAGACATTGGTCATAAAAAAACATGGGGGAAAATTGCTCTGACTAATCGGGCTCAAATGATAACTCTGGTATCATATGGATTGTGTGTAAAGTTTCCTTTTTTAGGGTATTATTTATACCATATAAATATGGTTAACACTGTTTCTCATGGGAATCAAGAAGTTATGGAACTCGCTTTCTTGTAAACGCCATGTGGGAGCACATAATTTTTTGTGATTTTATATTTTTTTACTCACTCATGAAGGAACTCGGTCCTTTCCTAAAGGGAACTCACTAGTAATCACTCCTTTAGTGAAGGAAACAAGTGAGTATGTCCAAAGGAGGGCGATTTTGCCGAGCTATGATTGGATCAGGTCATCCAAAATCAATTATAGAATGCATTAGGGATAATGAGGTGCATTTTAGTGAATAAGGAGGATAAATATGCTATAACAGTTTCAATTCTTGGAATTTCTCTTCTTTGCTTAGACCATTGGGTAATTAGCTAGAAATTTTTTTATTTTCCTCCCTCATACCATACGTTCTCCCTATGAGCCAATTCATCTTTGTTTGAGTCGAATTGCACTTGCCTGGTTGATTTTCTCCTTTATTGGGAATTCTTAGACATTACGGGATGGATTTCATATTTCCCAGGTTGAATTATTTCATGCTTGGGCATTTTTAAATGTTTCTAGGAAGAGTTTCTTGCATGGGAAAATTATTCCTTTCCTGAACTGCAATTTCAGTGCTTGGGGTGAATTGATTCTCCTTTGGTCATTTCACTTCACCGAAAGGACATATGGTGGTTGTATTGAATGCACACAACATGTTGCCAATATCTCCCTCCCTCGACATTTAAACTAATTATTGGGTGTTCTATTGCTTTGTGGGCATTTAAACTAGTTTGTTCACCAACAAATATAGGACATTTAATATCACCTTGATATTTGTGAGGAATTGAAAGGTTTCTATCCAAATTGAATTGGATTCATTACATGGTTAGTATATACAACATTAATGAGTATGTTATTGATCATTCAAACAATATCCAATATCTTCACATCAAATTAGTGTTACCAAAGTTAGCAATGGTGGTTTGGCAATGGTGGTTTTATAGTGGAATACAATTACATATTTAGTTTCAAATTTAACCTTTCCTTTAACCATTGGAATGATTTTTTAGAAAAATATTCGACCTCTTAATCTTGAATATACACTCATTCTTTGCTTGAATTTATCACTATTGTTATTGATGTTAGTCCCTACTTTTGGAACAATGTTGATAGTCGATAATTTGGTTTCACAACATTCACATGGAATATTCTATCATATTGTTGTTGTAAAATAATAACGGACAAGAATATTCTTCAAGTGAATGCTATAATTATGTGTAATCCAAAAGAGTTCTTGGGGTTTAACATTGTGCAATCCTCTACTTCATCACATGTTTACCTCTGTTGCCTTGTCTTCTAGTTCAACAACTAGTCATGGTGATGTAGTAGTGCTAGTAAATGATTTAATATGAGTTTGTGTTTAATTTTGAATTGAGAACAACAATTTTGGGAAATCTTTGAAAATAGAGGACTCTCAAGGAATTAGTATAAGACCACTATTCAAAGAGAGGGGCCACAAGAATTCTAGAAGTAAATCCATTAGGTTTATTAAGGATTGATTATGCCTCCATGTTCCAAGTAGGTGTTGGAAAATTGATCCACTTTAGGAAAAATGTTTAGAATAAGATGATAAGGTTTTCACTTAGAGTTTCACTTATAATTGGATTGAGCACATAATATAAAACACAATGGCTTAGTTTTCATATTGGACAATAGGCTACATAGATGTTTTAGCCACATAGTGGTTAACGAGCCTTGATTTTATTGTTTGGATTTTTATTTCCATCATTAGTTTTTGGGTGTGTGTAAGTTACACCTAAGAATATACCTTGCATCCAATAAGAGTATATATCCTTTAATAGGGTATAGGACAAAGTCCTAATATCATTTCTAAAAACAAAGATCTCTTTACAAGACTGAGAGAATAAAAAGCAAGACTTTAATTTTGCTAAGGATCCATGTTGGTTAAGAAAGTGGGCTATATTTCCCTTTTTTATGGATAATATTGGTATAAGAGAAATTTCATCCTTGACTGTGACATATCTTCAAGAAATTTGAAGAGAACATTGCAGAACTTAGCATGGGTAAAGTAAGCAAATAAAAGTTGGAAGACTCAATCACCTTGAGACATCTACCAGATGACTTCCAATTATAAAGAATAAGTTTGAATAATTCCAAGAATACCTCACTATAGTCATGGAAAATTAGGAAAGGTGTAGATCAAATATTGTACACCTTGGTGAGAACATCATTCAGTTGGATAACTAACAAGATGATATGTTCACACAAATAATGGCACAACTGCAAAAAGACTTGGAAAATAAGGAGAATCCTTGGAAAGGCTTCAATAAGTTGTCCAAGAGAACTGAGAAGAAAGGAAACCTTCCATTTCCACTACAGATGCCAATACCATGACTGATACCACCTTGGTAAGCTCACCTTCCATAAACATTTCTATAGAGGAGATTGGTGACTTTGAAAAGAAATATACCAGAGGCATTGGTTCCAAGCTCTTAAGGAAGATGGGCTATGATGGACAAGAGCTAAGTAAGAAAAGAAAAGACATCTTGAGCGCCATCATAGCTACACCATGGGTCAAGCATGAAGGCTTAGGAATTGATGGTATATTGGAAAATCCCATGACCATGAAAACTATTAATTTTTTTTTTATGACCAAAGACATGCCAGAATTTGCCTACTCATCAAAAGAGACAACAATAATACATGAAGGTGGTATCCCACTACCACCTTAACCTTGTTTTGGTGGATTAAAGAAGGGTGACAATGATAAGAGATTGAAGAATCATCTTGCACCATCACTTAGAAGAAGCAAGTAGTCAATTAGTCAGGGAAAGAAGAAAATGATGAAGACTAAGAGGAATGAATTAAATAAGACACATGTTTTTCATTGTTGCAATGGGAAAATAAATAATAATATGAACTATTTCTACTCAAAGGCATGTTCATCCTATGGAAAGAAAGTCCTTTGTGAGGTAGCCTGCTAAGAGAAGCAATCCACATGCCACAAGCCATATTTCTTTTAGAGGAGGAATGCCAATAAGACTTCTCCAATCTAACAATGAACTTAAAGGAACATGGGGAGGAGGAGTATGGTAGGAATTCCTTGTAGCAACAACATGAATTTTTTCCACCACTAAGATTTGAGTGGACATTGGGAAGTGAAGTGTTGGTGAGTTCACCTAGAGTTTTACCCCAAAAACCACTTAGGGAAGAGAAGTGTGGAAAGTGAAACCTAATTGAGATGAAGAGTTTCCTCCATCTCAAATTCAAGGAGAGTAAGATGTCCAAGGAGAGATAGTAGCATAGGAGGTCTACATCACCATCGAAGAGGATATCAGGTGGCTGCCAATCATGAAGGAAATACCATTCCAATTTCTACCTACAATCTTCCAAAAGTAGTTTTCCTTCTTAAAGATGTGCTAGAGACTGGTGTAAGGAGTTCAATGATCTTTGGAGGATTTTAGGAGAACTCCATGACATGCTTGGAAGCATGTGTAGTATCACATAATTGTTTCCATGTTGGGACACAATTTATCCTAGTAAGAGAAGGCATGCCACACTTCATTTTGAAGCACTAATACATGATGGCATAGCTTGCTGGGGTCAAAATGAGCATACACAAACATCCAACTTGGTTTCATTGGATACCAAGATGGGCTATCTCCAAGAATGATAGGGAGATGGGAATGCATGTTGAGTCTGGATTTTGGGTTTGGATATTTCTCAAAGCTAAGAGTCAATGAGAAAAATTCTACATTGCAAGAACAAGTGAGCCAAAAACTAGAGCCAAAGACTAGAGCTACTAGCTAGATCCAGGAGCCAGAGATAGAGATAGAGCTATTACTAGGAACTAGAGTTAGAGTCACGTCCCATAGAAGCATACAAAAGGCACATTGATCTATATTGGTTTACTTCAATATTTTGGAGACTAAAAATCCTCTCAATGGGGAGGTCTAATCGAAAATGGATCTGAACTAATGAATGTGTGTAAGACTCAATACCTATAAGTTTAATCCAACAATTTGTGAAGGTTATCCAAACATTGTTAACTAATGAAAATGTAATGTTAAATAGATAAATGTGTGAGAAAAAAACAAAACAAATAAATGAATGAAATAGGAGAGAAGAGTGAGGAATGGGAAATGAAGGTTAACTTGTTGTCCTTCCCATTGCCACAAATCTCCCTATTTCCTCTTGTATCACCCAACGGGTCTTTTGGCCAAGGAGGAAGAGGAATATATATCCATGAGAGAACTTTACTAGAGCTTGCCAAGATGAAAATAAACTAAGCCATATTCGATGATGGTTTTCCCATTTGGGTTTCTAGGGTAAAAATTTCTGATTTCATGGTAATTTATTTTGTTTGATTTCATTGTTGTGAAAATTGTGTGTGTGATACTATTTATGTTATTACCTATGTTTAATGACCTGATAGAGCACTATTAATATACCAACATGGTTAATTTCATATTACATTTTTTCTCTCATGATTAAAAAACATTTTATTCCTTATATGGTAAGTATGCCAATAGCTCTAGACTGTCCATCGTCCAATTCCTTTTGGAATTGAAGATCTATGAATATTAGAAAATATATGTTGCAATTGTTTAGTTGAGTTTCCATTCTTGGAATTTATTTTTATTTTCTATGACCATTGGGTAATTAGCTAGGCATTTTTATTTCCCTCCCTTAAACCATACATGCTCCCTCTAGGCCAATTCATCCTTGTATGAGTAAAATTCCACTTAATTGGTCATTTTTGTCCTTGCCTTAGTGTTCTTAGACATTGTTGGATGGATTTAATATTTCCTAGGTCAAATTATTTGATTCTTATATGTTTTTAAACATTGTTAGGAAACCTGTCTCATTGCTTGGGTGAATTGCTTGGGTGAATTATTCCTTTCCTAGAATGCAATTTCATGGTTTGGGGAGAATTGATCCTCCTTGGGTTGTTTTCCGTTCATCGACAGGCTACATGATGACCGTATGAACCACAGACAACATGTACATGTCAATTTATCTCTCCCTTAGTGTTTAAACTATTTGTTGGGTGTTTTGTTGATCCCTGTGCATTCAAACTAGTTTACTAGTGGTTTTTTTTTTATGGTCGACCAATATATGATGTTTAATATCACCTTGAAATTTATGAGGAATTGAAAGGATGTTGCATGCCTTACATTGGATTCATTACATGGATTTTATATAAAACATTAATGAGTATGTTTCTAGTCATTCAAATAGGAATCCAAGATCTTCACATCAAATTAGTGTTACCAAAGTTGACAATGGTGGTTTGATAGTGGAATGCAATTACATCTTTAGTGTCAAGTTGAACCTTTCCTTTAACCATTGGAATGATTTTCTGGATAAGTCTTTGAACTCTTAACCTTGAATATACACTCATTCTTTGCTTGAATTTATCACTATTGTTCTTGTTGTTAGTCCTTGTTTCTAGAATAGTGTTGATAGTTAATGCTCTAATTTCACAACGTTCACATGGAATATGCTATCATATTGTTGTTGTAAAATAATCATGAACAAGACTATTCTTCAAGTGACTATTAAATTATGTGTAAGACAAAAGAGTTCTTGGGGTTTAACATTGTTCAATGCTCTACTTCATCACATGTTTACCTTTGTTTCTTTATCTTATAGTTCAAAAACTACTCATGGGGATGTAGTAATGATAGTATGTAAGGTACCATATATATTATACTGGGCATAAACATAAATATTGCAACAAATACCAATGAAACAACAAAATATAGATAATCACAACACCAAAAATGATACCTTTACTAATAGAAAGCCATGTTCACTTGCTTCTCAGAGGGACCAACCTCTAGTAGAGAAGAGCTCTATTACAATAATTCTCAAGACAAGACTTTCTCATGCCTTCTACTTTTATTTATACTAATTCTATCTTCTAAAGAACATTCTAGAGGAAGATCTTTCTAGAAGTGGAAGCTTCTATTAAGTATTCTTACATTAGACCTGTTCACATTATTAAATAGGCCTTATTAACTATTGTTTGCCTTTATTACATAGAAAATATATTTTTCTACCTATGTGGGGGGCTAGGGAGGTTAGGTCCCTAACATGACCTCCCCCTTGAAGAAAAACCTAGTCCTCAAGGATTGAGATGAGGAAATTATTGAAAAATGGTAGTCAAATCCCACGTGGAATCTTCTGGAGTTGTATCTTTCCACTGAACTAACACTTCCTTGATGGTGCATTGACAAAGACAATGCTCTCGCTGGTACAAGACTTCTTGTGTCTACAACCAAATGGAACCTTCTTCATCCAAATCAGGGAGACTGGTTTGAGCATGAAAATTAGTACCAATAACTTTCTTTAAGCATTATACATGAAAACCATGATGTATCTTAGAATGACTAGGAACAACTAACTGGTAGGCCACAAACCCCACTCGCTTGAGAATTGTGTAAGGACCATACAATTTTGGGGAAATTTTTTGATAGTATTCAAATTTGATTGAAGTCTGTTTATAAGGTTGCAGATGAAGAAAGACCTAGTCCCCTTCAATGAATTGACATTTAGAACAACCCTAATCAACTTGTTGCTTCATGCAATTCTGATCCATGACCAAATTTTCTTTGAGGGTATGGAGAATGGATGCTTGGACTGTAATATTGTTGTCAACCTCCTGAATCTTGGAGACACCTCCCATGTATGAGAGAATCGATGGTGGGTGTTTCCCATGGAACACTTCAAAAGGAGTCATGTGAGTGGAAATATGGTAAGATGTGTTGTACCACCATTAAGCTAGGGTTAACCATTGAGCCCATTAATTTTGTTTGTTGGATGAAAAATACCTCAAATATGTTTCCAAACACTTGTTGATAGCTTCAGTTTTTCCATGAGTGTAAGGATGATAGGCGGTGCTAAGATGCAATTGGCTTCCATGGAGCTTGAATAATTCTTGCCAAACGTTTTTGGTGAAAGTTGGATCTTGGTTGAAGACAATAGAATGAGGTATGCTATGGAGTTTGAATATATTATCCATAAAACATTGATCCATTATGGACACGGTGAATTGGTTTTGAAGAGCACATAAATGAGTATATTTGGAAAGACGGTCTATTACCATCGTGATGACTAACTTATTGCCCGATTTAGGTAATCCAACAATGAAATCAATAGAAATATCCCTCCAAATAGTAGGGGGAATCAGGAGTGGTTGGAGTGTTCCTAGAGCTTTGATTATTTTTCCCTTATTTCATTGAAAAGTATCACATTTAGCCACAAAGGTGAAAATTTCTTGCTTTATACCATCCCGGAAAAAAGAACTATTGACCTATTCATAGGTTTTGGTAAACCTTGAATTCCTAGCTACGGGTGAAGCGTGCAACTCAGAGAGCACCGTGTTTTTAAGGTTTGACTATTTTCTTAAATATAGGTGGCCTTTATAGAGAATCTCTTCATTGTTCCAAGAGTACCCTTGAGAATCTTGAGGTTGTAATATACCAGATATAAAATGTATGCAGAACAGAAGTAAAATGCTAGTAATGGTAGAATAACAACAATATAACCAGAACATTCACCACAATAACACGGAAATGATATAAGAATAACAACATAAATAACACTTTGAATATGAAAGCAATGTTCACGGGCCTCTTAGAGGGAGCAACCTCCAGTTGAGCAGAGCTCTATTACAATAATATCCAAGCTAGGGTTCTCATACCCTCGACTCCTATGTATACTAAAAAGAAGCATCT
>CBVK0103536293.1:0-17222 GCA_900067695.1 Picea abies
TGATGTAGAAGGTATGCCGAGGTATCCTAATGAGCTTCCTCCTAAATGGAAGGATAGCATTCTAATGTATGATGGTGATTGTAATCTTGCTATTTCTCATGTAGTATTATTTTTGGAATTCATCTCAAGTATTAATGTAACACATGATGATGTCTTGATGAGACTATTTGTGTACTCTCTAGAAGGAGATCCTAGAACATGGATCAAAACTTGTGCTAGACCAAAGCAGATATCTTGTATTTCAGAGTTGATTCAAGTCTTTCTCAAGCAATGCCACCCCACACATGAAGAAGATCAAAGAAAAATGGATGAATGCAATGCAGAGTTTGAAGAAGAGCTCGAAGAAGATTCCATTGAAGATGAAGTGCCTTAATAATCCATTGAAGACCAAGTACATCAAGAACATGCTCATGAAGACGGTGATCTAGACTGCATGCCATCATGCCATGAAGACAAAGGTTTGCCATATTCAGAAATGACATTTTCAGAAAATTGTATTGTTCATTTCCAGCCATTTTCTCTCATGGATAGTGCAGAAAATTTCCAGATTAGGGAGCAATTGGTTGAGGGTAAAAGTGCAGAAAATTTACAGCCATCGTACATGCATAAGAAATCAGAATTTGAGGATCTTTTTATGGCTGTAAGTTGCATGGGGCTTGCATAATTTGTTAATGTTTATGCCATTATTATAGTTCTTTGCATTTCAATAGATAACAACACCTTGACTCGAGACTTGCCCCCAAGGACACACCCAGTGCATTGAATATTTCTTCCACGTTAACCGAGGTGTGTATAAAGACGACAACAGGCCACATGCTTAGCTTATGAATCATGGCATCAATTTGATGTGGCCTCTTACACCAATCAATCATATTTTCGTAAAGGCCACATTATGGCAATTCTATGGATCCACCTTGCTGCCAAATCAAGTCGAAGGCATCTTTGGACGTGGGCGTTACTTTATTTGGATCCGTCATTCGACTTATGGAATGTGTCCATTCCAGTTGGGCATGGACATGCAACCGTGGGGTCGTCTTTTGCTATAAACAGGGTTGCCTTACTCCCATTGTTTACTCAACCGCTTATTCTATTGAGGTGTGATTTGCAAAATGCCTTGTTATTGTGGAACGGGGCCATTATTTTATATTGTGGAATGGGGCCATCACCTTGAAGCCATTGACCCATCCGATATACACATTGTGGAGCATTCATTAACTTAGGGGGATGTTATGACACTTCCAACATTTTCTAGAGTCAAGGAGATATTATTATTATTATTTTTTATTATAAGAGGTTGAGCTAAAAAAAACTCTATTTAAAGAGCAACCCTTGACTTCTTTGGGCATGATTGGATTTGGGAGAAATCCCTCCCTTGGAGCTTAGTGACGGATTTCTAGGATGTACTTGGAGAACTAACAATTTCTTGTGGGTGAGGATGTTTGTATACATTTTATGGTTTTTCCCTTTGTTGCAGAAATAGCTATACATATGTTTTAGGAGTTAGAAGTTGTTGTACTCTCCCATCTTCTATTTCACGTTATCATTTGAACTTTGCTTATGAATACATTTCATTCTTTGTTCATGGATTGAAGTTTCTCATACATTGTTCTCGATAGCTGTAGTATCTTGAAGTATTGGGTGTTGTCTACATGTGTAATACTCTTGGCTATATTTCTGCAATATAGGGCAGCAAGGAAAGAGTATTGTTGGCTTGTACTTTTCAGCCATACTACCTCTTTCTCATTTTTAGAATAGACTCCCATTTGTGCCTTTGTTGTGACCCTATTCACCCAATAGACTAGGGACTAATCTCTAGTCCACCATCCTTTCATTTTTCTTTCAACATTTAAACTTGTTTTGCTAAAATTTACTCTCTAAACCACCTTTGCACTCCATTGCCTTAGAATCCGAGCAACCCTAATTAGGGAAACCTCCCCTGAGCCGAATAAGAGCCGGCCTTAAGAGTAGATGGGAGTTGGCGAGGTGATAATTGCCAACCCCCTAGTTCCACAAATCGATCATCTAGGTCCTTGGGACTTTTGCGTGTTCATGATGATAGATTTTGCGGTAACATTTTGGCGCCGTTGTCGGGGATAAAGTCCATTCGTCGGAAATCTTGAAGACTATGCTTCATAGCAATTTTGATTAGGGTTTGATTTTGAAAAATTTCTTCTTATCTTGGTGACTCCACTCATGAATGCTCGCTGATTTTGGAGGCGATGAACAATTTCTTCTTATCTTGTTGTAATTTTTCTAGGATTTCATATTAAGATGTTTATGTAAAGAAGAGAAATGGCACCTTGGCGTTTCCTTGTTTTAAATGCATCTTTTGATGTAGAAGGTATGCCGAGGTATCCTAATGAGCTTCCTCCTAAATGGAAGGATAGCATTCTAATGTATGATGGTGATTGTAATCTTGCTATTTCTCATGTAGTATTATTTTTGGAATTCATCTCAAGTATTAATGTAACACATGATGATGTCTTGATGAGACTATTTGTGTACTCTCTAGAAGGAGATCCTAGAACATGGATCAAAACTTGTGCTAGACCAAAGCAGATATCTTGTATTTCAGAGTCGATTCAAGTCTTTCTCAAGCAATGCCACCCCACACATGAAGAAGATCAAAGAAAAATGGATGAATGCAATGCAGAGTTTGAAGAAGAGCTCAAAGAAGATTCCATTGAAGATGAAGTGCCTTAATAATCCATTGAAGACCAAGTACATCAAGAACATGCTCATGAAGATGGTGATCTAGACTGCATGCCATCATGCCATGAAGACAAAGGTTTGCCATATTCAGAAATGACATTTTCAGAAAATTGTATTGTTCATTTCCAGCCATTTTCTCTCATGGATAGTGCAGAAAATTTCCAGATTAGGGAGCAATTGGTTGAGGGTAAAAGTGCAGAAAATTTACAGCCATCGTACATGCATATCAGAATTTGAGGATCTTTTTATGGCTGTAAGTTGCATGGGGCTTGCATAATTTTGTTGCAGATTTTACCAGCCACCTCTTTCGGCATTTATTCCTCATTTTATTGTTGAAAAATTTGCTGGAAAATACGTTCTTTATGCAGAAATATGTATGGGGCGAAAGGTTGTTCAGTTTATGGCTTGTTATTATCATTTTCAGCTACATACAGAAGAACAAAAAGCCATAAAATTGAGTCAATTTTTTTTTAGAATCTGAAACTCATCATGTTTCTTCTACATATAGATTGTAAGGCAACAAAGATATATATTACAAATCTTTAGAACAGTCATTTCAAGTCATTAGAAGTGATGTTACACATGGAAATCCAAGAAGCCTAATCATAGTTTGTAGAGTAGCATTAGAAATTTCATTTAAGGCAGCATACACACTGTCTCTAGCCTGGTTTCAAAGTGGACATGGGCATCAATACGAGCAAGTGTAAGGTAGACATTATTACTGTCATGAAAGATCAAGGAGTATGCTAAGAATGACCTGTAAATTTTCCTTCAGGTAATGTGATGAGAAAAAATGTTGCGAATATAGATGGATGGCATAGACCATTACCAAATTGAATCAAGATTGCAACCCAAAGTCAAACATTGGACAGGCCTAATAGTGAGAAAGTTAGAGACACTATATTGAAACACATGGTTTATCCTTCAAGGTAGTATCTATACAGGAAAGAAAAGTCTCATGAATAGGTTATACATCTGCCTCAATAATACAATGAAGCCCACCAAATATAGATAGACTATGTAAGGAGACAACTGTAAGGCTATTTATGAAGTTGATCTCTAGAAAATTATTTAAAAATTGCAAAGCAACAATTGCCTCCATTTTCTGAACATTGACAATGTGTAGGAAAATATAGATAATTTATAGATAATATAATTCACGTAAACAAAATATTAATTTCATAATGAACACTAGCTGAAACTTGTATGACAATTTTATCACTTGAGAGATAAAATGGACCAATGACCTACTAGTACCTGGTATGATATTCTAAAGTTTCGAAAACCCTTGCACTTAATGAATTATCTAAGCCTTAGCAATGCTAAAAAGGATATGTGTAAGGGATCCCTTATTTTATAACATAACAGGTATTATGTTTTATATAAAAGCAACAGCATTATCTGTACCATGAGAGGTTACAAAATTTTCTCTAGTGTTTCAGTATAGCTTCCATTAACAACTTAAGAGCTTCTATGAACCTACAGAGCATTAACAAGAACCATATTCCTTTTCTAGAAAGGCTGCAGCTATATTGTCTTATAAACTTGCCTAACAGCAATGTGTATCGACAAAACATGAAAAGTAGACAGAGGATGATTACAGCCCATTCTGGGCATTTGTATAAGAGAATCCTTGACTTGGACCTTCTTGCTAATTTTTGAGTATTGTAATTAATACATGTTAATCTTAGGAATGTCTTTGGAATTTTCAAAATTTTCAAAATAAAAGAAAATTGAAAACTTCCACAAATCACTTGATTAAGAACATATATCTCAGAAATACCGTGGTTGGAACTGGTTTGAGTATGTAGCTGAAACTGTTTTAGTTTCCATGTCTGGTTTTCATGGATTATAATAGTGGAATTGTAAGTGTCTTTTTGATTGTAAAAAGGTTCATCTTTTGAAAATTCCAAAAGAATTATTATTTACTGATTTAAAGTCTATACACATACTGGGTGATGATTTTCATTATTTTTTAATATAAAAACACCCTACTCTAGTGTGAGTTGCCATGGTAGTCAAGACCTGCCAAAGCATTTCTTAGTTTTGTTGAACAATTATTTTAACGGATGACCCTGTAAACCGTTATCTTTGGCATTATGTATGCATTGTGTTTATGGAGAATGTTTGTTGCTTTCCTGAATCCTATATAATAATACCATTGGTTTTGGTATAGGGGCTACTTGATTTTCACCCATGATTTCATCGAAATCTCTAGTCACAAATACTTCTCTAGATGATATTCTTATGAGGCTTTATAGTGGTTGTTGGTTATATCTGGTATTTCGACAATTTTATATCATTAAATTACATCATTTGTCTGGCAGTGGTACTATGTTTTATTGTTTTATTTGTCAGGTATAGTCTTTGTAACTAGATATGCCTATTCACTCGATGGAGGTATTGTACATGATGCATTTAGCAGCCCCATTGACCACCTATTAATTATTTGTGTAAATTAATCTATGTTCATTCTTTGATTCCTTCCAAAATGCAAATATTATTTCTTAGAGCTATTTAAGAAGCAATTTTTTTTTGTGCTTTCATAGTAACGATTATATTGTATTAAAATAAAAAAGACCATGGATTTACCTATATGAGAGAATACAAAGGACTATGCAAGAATACAACATCCAAAGCACTAATCAACCCTTCAAAAATAAAAGGGTGAACAAAAGACAAAAATGACTTCTTTCTTACTTCCAAACATTTTGTTCCATACCCACAAGACTATTGGTTTACAAAATGATGTGCACAAAGATGCACAAAAGACAAACATTAGCAATGATTTTTGTTATTTTTTTTAGGCCATCCACTTATTGTGAGCAGATGGGCTTGCAGAGACACTCAGATATGTTTTTTCTTTGCTACTTCTTTAGGAGACAGTGCTGCATAGATATATGGGTTAGGATTAAAGGAGCCCCAGATTTCATATGTCTTGGCTACCAAAGTTTCTTTTTGTATTGTCTATAATATATATTACCCCAGTTTCCAATTCCAGGGTTTGAATGGGGCCATGCGGGTCTTTCTTTGTGTTTTCTCCCTCCTCTCATTGCTATCATCCCTTTACTTTGCTTCTGTTGTTAGTGGGAGTTGAGTTTCACAAGGGGGATTCTCCTTCAAACTTGTGGTTTCAGCGAAGTTTGCTTCATTTCTTGAGTCTTCCAGTCCGAAGCCTTTGATCTTTAATTCTTTTTCTACTTGGTTTTCAAGATTCTGGTCTCGATTCTACTCATCAATATTTTCAAGTATCTGAAAGTTATTTCTCCTGGTTTCAGATGAGTTCCTTATCTTCTACGATGCAAGCAGGGTAGGTTGTCTCCTTTTACCTTTTGAGCTCACCACTTCTTGGAAACCATTGTTTTTCTCCCTTTCAAGATCCTTTGTGTGGGAGAGTCTCTCTTTAGACAAATTTTGGCAAAATGGTTATGTTCATGACAGATATTGCACTTGAAAGGAAGTTGAATATAGTCCATTTTCTGGACATGAGTCCATTTGTCTAGCCTGATCTATATTGCTTCCGGAAGGCCAGCATCCATATCTACTTCCATGCATATACATGTGCAAGCAAGCAAGCCTGGTTTGTTCATGATGGTTTCCAAGGTTTCTCCATCCCAAAGATTTAATGGTTGGTGAGACAAATGGACCCAAAACAAGAATAACCTTGGACACCTCTTCCGAATGGAGATTCAGTCCATCTATTGAAATATAGACCACTCCAACGTAGAAACTGGGCCCCATATCTCAAAATGAAATCCCTGTCTGCTTTAGACTATAATTGGAAAGGAATGGAGCCCTTACTGTAAAAGGAATACTTCATCCCCCCATTTAGTTGGGGGCTACATTGATTATGATTCTGATCATCTAAAGTCTTTTGATTCAGCCAAGCACCCATGAACTTTTGTATATGAGATTGCTCGACAATCTAGAGGAATTTCTTTCATCTTCTTCATGAATTTGGGAGCCTTGTGTTGTTGTGTGGAGTTGTTCATCGTGGCTATGGATAATCTCTTGAATGCTTCTGTCGCTATTTCCATAGTCAATGATGTGATGACAATGATGTGATGACCATGGTGGACCTTTGCCAAACCTTCTCATAGTTTTTGGGAAGCTTCCCTCACTAGATTATTGTGGTAGGATTGATTGCCTAGCTGAACTAGGCTGAGCACATGAGCAATGGAGATTCCAATGGCTTCTAGAGGAGATAGGAGCCATTGCGGCCAAAGAAAACCCCAACCATAGATAGAGACACTCTTCCAAACCTTAATCTCTCTCATTTCATTAGAAATGATCTTATGAGGTAGGGGCATTCCTTTTAACATTTAAGAAACAATTGTTGTTCATTTGGGATTACCCCTTTTAATTTGTGTGAGCTGGTATTGAAACGTGTAATGTGAAACAATTTCTATATTTGTAGCTAGCCAACATAATTACATTTGGTCAATCCATCTGAAAAATTTCTGATTACTTGTGCATGATTTTATTTTTGGTTAAGGAAATCAATATTATTGTTTCACTTGATAATTACTATTAACTTATTTCTTGATGCAGGTTGGAGCTATTGAAGGGGATGAAGAATTAACCCCCCTTGGACATCATTTGGCCAAACTTCCAGTGGATGTGCGCATTGGCAAGGTTTGTTCTATAGTTCTTTGCTTAGATATTTTTACCTAAGATTTTAATATTTTGTGTGATTAATCCTCAAACGTCAAAGTAACTAGTTAAATTTTATGCTTGGGTTAAAGTTCTCTTGGTGAAGATTTTCTACATTCTACCCATATAATAAGAAATGGTGGTATTCGATTATTCTAGTATTTTGGACAGTAAAAATACAATAGCAGAAGCTTGCTGGCATGGAACTAATCAAACGCTTGCCAACATTGAAGACTACTAGTTGAGCTATCTCCTTGGGGTTAAATGTATTGAAACATCTTTCCCACCCTCAAGATCTTAAGTGGCAACGAGATCATTGGTTCCTTGCTAGCCCCAATCGACTTGTGAGGGCCACACATGTCATAGGTGGGATTTTAACCTAGGTAGGGAGTGTTACCCCCATGCCTAGGGGTAACTAGAGGAGATCATGTCTCATTGCCTGCAATGGAGACAATGATCCTGACCATGATGATGATCATCATGTCCACAGATAACATCCCAACAGTCTCCCTCAGTTTTCCTTTTACTACTATAGATCAACCAAGCTCATCACATCCATACAACTCAGTGTATGGGAGATGGTAATCCAACATCACCATGAGGTATGTTAGTCCTTTTTTCATGCGAAGTGTTTTTCATAATGTACTAGACATGTGGATGAGGATCATTGGTTGAAGTTGGATAATGGATCACTGGTTCAAGAAGTTATGTTTGTTTCCTTGTTTCACCTTGGTGGTAAGCTTTTGTGCCATAGTCCCGTGTTGCCTAGAGAAAAGGGGTACTACTGGGGGGCCCTCACAAGGGTAACGTTCCGTTCCCCACCATACCTAACACTTTCCATCCTAGAGCCTGTCACAATGTACACACTTCGGTAATGGGTCATGGTTCATTCTCTCATGAGAAGAAGGGGTTGAAGGCCCAGAGGTTGATGCAGTTGCTATATGATAAAGGCCAAATTGAGCTCTACCCCCTCTAATGGTAATCGCCCCTTGTCCTAATGCACTAAATGCACATCTATAACAAGACTTTATCTCAATAAAAAATTAAAAGAATAAGGCTTGAAACCTACAAAGGGGGCTTGCAAAATAATGAATGGGTATCAAAAGGCAATGAAGGGATTCGAAATGCAAAAAGTACCGAGGAAAGGGTACCTCAAGCAGCAAGCACTCCCTCTATAAGGGCGCTCATAGAAATGAATTAAATGACACCATAAGCCATAAAATAAACCCAACATGTACCATTATCACACTTACTTTTGAAGGGTTCTTTTCTTTCACTGTTTCCCTCGGGTCCTATCCCTCTACCTAGGTCTTTTCTTTCACTGTCTTGGTTGGCACACCTAACAGGGTTTGATGAAGGCCCTCCCATATTCAAACTTGCCAACTCACATAAAGTCATGAGCTGGTGTGATACTTGAAGGGGATACTCAAGTCACAAGTGAATTGTTCATGTGGCTTGTATCTTAAGTAACAGCTTACTTTGCATGACTTAAAGACTAATATCTTTTATGAACATTGGTTTACCTGATTTTATATTCTGTTTTGATTTGGATGGCCCTGACATGTTTCTTTAAAGGACACCTCGAGCTTTCACCCAGGATGTTGTGCCCTTATTGTAGGATTTTGGCACGTGTGATGCAAAGCAATGAGTCGCCCAGTGACTTGACACATTCAGACATGGGCTCTCACATCTTTAGGACCTTGGACAATGGAAAGATGGGCTTGATTTTGACAGATTTGGTCATGATGACACACAGATGGGATGAAAGCCCACATGTTGGGCAAGGTACCCCAGGGAGTATTACTCATTGGATTGAGGGCATTGCACTAGTGGATAGTTGGATACCCTATAAAGAGATACAACCTTCTCCACCTTGGATGCAGTGCCCTACACTCTTGACGTTGGCCCTCCATTGATGATGACATCACATTTTAGGGTTTGATGATGATGGGGCTTGATGACCACTTGGGGTACCATTGATGATGTGGCATGACCATAGACGAGATGCACCATTGCCATGACTACACCTTGAGATGATGATAGCCTTGGGAGGTTCTCAAACACCCTCTTGGAGCATGCCATCACCACATGTGTGACCTAGGAGGGCATTTTTTGCATTATTTTGATGTTATTTATCATTTGTAAAGACAAATTTGAGGGGTTGGCCCTACTTGTAAAGATGAATTGTCAACATTTGTGGATAATTGAGTGTTAGGGTTACCTTATAAATAAGGCTAGCGCTCTAACTCATTTTCATCATCACATTCTTCACACTTGCGGGGTAACACTCTTAAAAAGCTCGCTATCTCTTGCTCTCTTGCTCTATTTACTCATGTGCTACTCTTGGAGAAGGATTCTTGTGGATGGTTCTCTCTCTTGGATGGATATTTTCTGCAACTAGGGTTTGAATGGTCTAGCTACTTGGAAGAAGTAAGTAATTTGATGCAATTTCTTGTCTCTTGCTAATGTTAAAGGTGTTAATTGCTATCTTGTTGCAAGTTTCTTTGTCTTGTTGAAACCCTAGGAAGGAGACATAAGTACCATGAGGTATGTTAGTCCTTTCATGCGAAGTGTTGTGCTTAATTTACTGGAAATGTGGATGAGGATCATTGGTTGAAGTTGGATAATGGATCATTGGCTTGGGAAATTATGTTTGTTTCCTTGTTTCACCTTGGTGGTCAACTTCTGTGCCCTAGTCTCGTGTTGTCACCGCCTAGGGAAAAGGGGTACTACTGGGGGGCCCTCACAAGGGTAATGTTCTGTTCCCCACCATACTTAACACTTTCCATCCTCGGGCCTATCACAGTGTACTAAACTTCGGTAATGGGTCATGGTCCGTTCTCTCATGAGAAGAAGGGGATGAAGGCCCAGAGGTTGATGCAACTGCTATGTATATGCTATGTAAAAAATGATAAAGGCCACCTATAAAAGCCACAGGTCATATTGAACTCTACCCCCTCTAATGGTAATCGCCCCTTGTCCTGATGCACTGAATGCACAACGATAACAAGACTTTAGCCCAATAAAGAAAATAAAAGAATAAAGCTTGAAACCTATAAAGGGGACTTGCAAGGCAATAAATGGGTATCAAAGGGCAATGAAGGGGTTTGGAATGAAAAAAGTACCGAGGAAAGGGTACCTCAAGTAGCAAGTGCTCCCTCTATAGAGGTGCTCATAGAAATGGATTTAATGACATCATAAGCCATGAAGTAAGCCCAACATGTACCACTATCATACTTACTCTTGAAGGGTTCTTTTGTTTCACTGTTTCCCTCGGGACCCATCCCTCTACCTGGGTATTTTCTTTCACTGTCTTGGTTGGCACACCTATTATGGTTGGATGAAGGCCGTCCCATATTCAAACTTGCCAACTCACATGAAGTCCTGAGCTGGTGTGATACTTGAAGGGGATAGTGAGGTGAATTATTCATATGGCTTATATCTTAAGTAACAACTTACTTTGCATGAATTAAGGACTAATATCTCTTATAAACATTGGTTTACCTGATTTTATATTCTGTTTTGATTTGGATGGCTCTGCCATGTTTCCTTGAAGGACGTCCCAGGCTTTCATCTAGGACATTGTGCCCTTGTTGCAGGATTTTGGCACATGTGATGCAGAGCAGTGAGTCACCCAATGACTTAGCACCTTCGGACATGGGCTCTCACATCTTCAGGTTCTTGGACGATGGACAAATGGGCTTGGTTTTGACAGATTTGGTCACGATGGCACATAGATGGGTTGAAAGCCCACATGTTGGGCAGTGTACCCCAGGGCTTATTACTCATTGGATTGAGGACATTGCACCAGTGGATAGTTGGATACCTTGCAGAGATGAGATACAACCTTCTCCACCTTGGACGCAGTGCATTACACCTGTGACGTTGGCTTTCATTTGATGATGATGTCACCTTTTGGGGTTTGATGATGATGGGGCTTGATGACCACTTGGGGTACCATTGATGATGTGGCATGACCATAGACGAGGAGATGCACCTTTTTCCATGGCTACACGTTGAGATGATGACACGTGGCCTCGGGAGACTCATACACCTTCTTGGAGCATGACGTTACCACACGTGTGACCTAGGAGGGCATTTTTGCATTTATTTGATGTTATTGCTCATTTGTAAAAGCAAATTTGAGGGGTCAACCCCACTTTAGAGACACGAATTTTCATATTAGTGACTTTTGGAGTGCGAGGTTTTCTTATAATTAAGGTGAGTGCTCCCTCATTTTGAATCAACATATTCCTCACACTTGTGTGGGGTAACACTCTCAAAAGATTCTCTATTTCTCTCTCCTTGTCTTTTTTTACTCATGCTCTACTCTTGGAGGAGGATTTTGTGGGTGGTTTGCTCTCTTGGATGGTAATTTTCTGCAGTTAGGGTTTTGATGGTCTTTCTACTTGAAAGAAATAAGTAATTTTCTGCAATTTATTGTCTCTTGCCAAATGTTAAAGTTATTAATTGCTATCTTGTTGCAAGTTTCTTTGTCTTGTTGAAACCCTAAGAGGGAGACATAAGTGCTTCTTTCCTTCATAAAATCTTTATTGTCCAAGTTTGTGAAGCATTCTTTGCTAGGGTTAAAAGCCTAAAGCCCAAAATTTCTTGCACTTTAGGGTTTTAATCCTAGCCTTTGATCCTTGACCTAAGTGGAAGAAAGAGAAGGGAAAATCGACACCAAAGGCCCGAGAGTGTTTGCACCCTAGGTACCTTCCTCTTAAAAGTCTAAAACCTAAGGCCCAAGTGTGTTTACACCTTAGGGTTTAGACCTATCCTCTCTTGTTTCATCTAGTTCAAACTTCAAGCTAATGCATTTGTGACTCTTGCACTTTAGGGTTTTAATCCTAGCCTTTGATCCTTGACCTAAGTGGAAGAAAGAGAAGGGAAAATCGACACCAAAGGCCCGAGAGTGTTTGCACCCTAGGTACCTTCCTCTTAAAAGTCTAAAACCTAAGGCCCAAGTGTGTTTACACCTTAGGGTTTAGACCTATCCTCTCTTGTTTCATCTAGTTCAAACTTCAAGCTAATGCATTTGTGACTCCATGAGCCCTAGAGGACAATGACACTAGTTTAGAGGTGTTCTTGTGGTTGAAGTAGCCATTAAAATCAATACTCTCTTTCTCTCTCTCTCTCAAACACTTTACTAACTTTCCTAACCCTAACCCTAGCAATCTACTACTATTTATTGCTTCTGTAATAAAAGTTTTCTACAACCACTGAAAATTGCTTTAATTTGCTGCATACACTCATTTACAAGTGGCTTAAACTACTCAGAAATCTCTTCTAGCAATTAGATAATGTTATACTTGTTGAATGCTTATTTTTCATGGTGAGTTGCTATATTTTTGAGTACTTTTATTTGCTGCTGTTGCAATATAATAATTTCTGTTATACAACTTGTTTACTGCTGTAATTTTCAACAGCCATAGCATTTATTGATTGGCTAGTGTCTAAGAGGTTATTATTGCACTCTATAACTTGGTAATTATCTATATTATGCTGCAAACTGTTTATTGTTTCGTGCAGGTACAACAATTACCTCATTCTCTTCCATCTCTTTCGTAGACCTAGACCTAACCATCAGGTGACCAATATAGGGGGCTGTAGGATTGGATAATCTTGCTATTTGATCCCTTCAGGTCACCAGGGAAGCCTCCCTTGTGGTGGACCTCTTCCATCACTAAAACGAGGGAAGTCTTTGCTTTGGTGACAATGGTAGATTCTTCCATAGTTACACAAGATTTGGGATCTTGTGGAGGGCTTTGCACAAGTACAAATCCTGTGATAACAGGGAGGATAACAACTTCAACTCATAACCACCTAAGCTAGACCCAACTGACGAAATGTTTGGAAAATTCACACCCCACCCTCAAGCATTTAAGCAAGAGTAAGATTGCTAGTACCCTGCTAGCCCCAATCGGCCCACAATGATAAAACATGTCAGAAGCGAGATTTGAACTTGGTTAGGGAGGATAACAACTCTTTTGTGCCATAAAAGAATATATATTAACTCAAAATAGAAAATAGTAAATAATCACATGTTTAGCCTTGCATTCTAGATGGTCTTGGCCTCAAGGATATTTGACTAAACATATTAGATAAAGAGGGAGTAGTGAATTTATGATATCCTATTTACAAATTATTTTCGGGTCTCTTAGGACTTATGAATTATACTTCTAGTATAATTCAGTCAGATATGCACAACTTTGGACATAACAAAATAGAAGATCAAGATGAATACATAGTATGTGAAAAACGCATCCATTTGTGTTATGGATTCTCTACTAAACTTGGTAATATGGAAAGCTTTAAAGTAGCCACTAGGGTGTCGAAACGTGATATGAGGAAGGAAGCGTGGGGTGTAGGGGAGAAGTAATAATCAACAAGCATCTAGGATAATTCTATGCCCTTGGTCTAGATGGTCCTTTAGTGTGAATACACAACTCTTATAGATATGATAATTGTAGCAATTCACCTGAAGCAACATTCCGTTGAATTCCTTTCCCAAATCCATTGAGTCAAGATATGATAAGAGAATTTTATTAATTTCCAACGAATGACCACAATAGTAGGTCAATGGGACTGAAAAATACATCAAGTGTGGGTACAAAGTGGGAGTGCAAAAGCATCTCCTAGATAATGCTAAGAATACCGAAAAGAAAGAAACCCTTGGTCTAATTATTGCCCAGGGAAAAAAAGTGTATATAATAGTATCATATGTGTGGTGGGCCTTTCATCTGAGAAACAACCCACAAGTGGCAAGTGGGCCTTTCAGTTTGTTTCCCAATCAACATCCATTTCTCGATCAATTAGAAGAAGTTATTGAATAAGTAAAAAATCATAGAGATATTTGGGACCTTAGTGAGGCTTATTGCAATCTATTTGATCTCTCTCTTTTGGGGCCAAGATGAGAGTAGAGTCGCTTCTACCAAGCGCTAAAGTCAGGATTGATCATGAAAGTAGACTAGTGAAATTGAACCATGATCCAATTAACAAATTGAAGTTGCCTCTCCACTATAGGATGGTTGAGCTACTTTATTCCTTGATATCCCTATGGTCAATCAAGTAACTAAAGGTTCCTCGATCTCTAAATGGTTAATTGAGTAACTAGTAGTTCCTTGATACAGCTACTATAGTCTATTGAGTGGCTTCGTTCGTTGATCTCCTTATGGTTGATTGAATAGCTAAACATTCCTCTTCCGTTAGTCTAGTGTGTTTTTAAATGATCTCGTAACACATCGTGAAATCTAATAACGAATATTGATACGTAGTTCCATGAATAACATGATCTTTTGTGCCTGTCATTTATTTTGTTTGAAGAACTCTTTTTATCATTATTGATCAAATCAATTAAAATGTCACCAGTTTATTATTTTTGTTGTTATCTGATGATGCATGTTATTGCTTTATGAAGAGAGTTGTGAGTTAAGTCACAAGGTTGGTAGGCCATCATTATGATTTCCTTTTTAGGAAATCCTAATTATTTGAATGAACCATGATCATGATAGATAAGGTTTGAAAGTGTAAGAGTCATTTGGGTTTATGTTTATGATCATTTTATTGTTCATCTTGATGTATTGATTTCCTTTCTTTTTATTATGACGATGTAAATCATATGCTAAGGATAAAGTATTAATGGGACAAGGGGATAGAAAGCTTGGGGTTATGATGCATGGCACAAATTATAGGATGTCAAAGAGAGTCACAACTTCTCCTTGCTAAAGATGAGGTGGTGCTAAAGAACGTATTGGGAAACTTTAGCAATGAGTAATTAGTGAAATTTTTGATAGATTTTTTATCCAAATTAGACCTTAAACCCATAGACAAAAGAGGAGAGTGGTCAAGAAGTGATTTCACATTTATAGGGAGAGATTAAAAAATGAAGTAGTTGATCTAGGAACAACTCTATTTGTTCAAGTCTAGTGTAGATGGTGATTGGGCGTTAGTCCTAATTCTAGAAGTAGCAGGGAGTAAGAGGTTATGCGTGAAAAATTGAGTGAATCAAGGAGATGAATTTTGGAGATAGTTCAAGGCGATAAAGAACATGGTGCCTATCTAAGTCATTGCATTCAATGGATTTAATGGATGAAATTTTAAAATTGTTCTAGTTTGGGGTGATTTTGTTCGAATTGATATGTATTTCTAAGATTTAAATAAGAACTGTCTCTTATACAGATATGTATTTCTAAGATTTAAATAAGAAATTGCAAGTTGCAACAATGATTTCCTTCTTTAGTGGCAAATTTCTTCCTCAGTGGAGAAAATTGAACTAGATAATGTGGCTCCACGGATTCAATTTGAAATAGATATTCCCACTCTTTACATTCACTCATGCTTGCTAATGAAAGAATTGAAGGGAATGTGGTTAGGTGAAATGGCCCCCTATGTCGAGATGCTATGTTGGCTAAGATCTTAGCTAGAATGTTCGTTCTTTAGTCCCCAACCCAATTATAGGCACAACGTAGGGTGGTGGACTAGAGTCCATTCATCAACAACAATAGAATTAGTTCACAATTTAGCTATGGCAGTGACATAGCTTGAGTCATTCCATGGTGATCGATCTAACTAGCCTATGGTGGAGATTAGAGTTCAGTTGGTGACGACGATAAAATTTGTTCCCGGTTTGCTTATGGCGACAACATAACTCATGTGAAGATGGTCTAGTAGAGTCATTGCTCACATTGAGATAGTCTGGTAGAGTTCAAAAGTCGAATATGGTAATATTTTATTAGCATAGTTTAAACATTAGGTTAAAACTCTATGTTATACTTTGTTTGCTTTATTTTAGTTCTAAAATTTATTAATGTCATTTATATTTTTGTTATTTTTTGATTTAATTTTAATTAATCAATCAATCAATTATAGAATTTGAATAATGTTATTATGTTTTCAATTCATAATTATATATGTGTAACAATTACATATATATAATATGCATGATATATGTCCATTGTCTACTAATGTTTTGAACATAATGGTGAATTGTATCATCTTTTTGCATTGGCAAATTTTATTCAAATTTCTTCGTCATCGAATTTGAACATGGACATGAACTAGGTAACTTATGTGCCTATTGTTGAGTAGTAAAAAATGCCCATCTTTAACGATGTTGAAAATCAAGTCCCTAGCATAAAAAGCTCGGCTCCCAACAGCTACAAACTTGGCTACACAATGGAAACTCGGCCTTACCCAAAGGCACACGACCCTCCAATCCAAACTCGACCTCTACCAATCGATCCTGGGTTGCTGCAAAAGAAACACAACTCCCTCACAATGAAATGACCTCCTCACAAGGAAACTCCTAAGCAAAATGACCTCCAGAAGAGATAGGGTCTCTTCAATCCTCAATCTGCTGCAAAAGGTAGATCAAACTCCTCAACAATGGAATCCAAATGGAAGATCTGATTGACCACCCCTTCGAATGGCTAGGGTGGATCTCTCACCACCGAAACCAAATTAGCTAGGGTGGAATCATTCACCACTGAAACCAATGTAAGTCGGTGTTTACTCCAAACCCTCAAAGGCTCCAAGAGCTCTCCAAATCAAATCAAAATAATCATCAACATAATGAGAGAATGAACTCTCATCTTTCTTTTATCCTTCTCACCTTATTGTTGACCTTTTTACCCTTTTGGATGACCCTTTTACCCTTTTACCTTCACTTAAGTGATTAAAGTGACTTTATAAGGTTTTATTCACTTTATTCTTCAAGTCATTTTTTAATTACTCAATGTTACTTTATAATGTGGCTTTTGTTAATGTTTAAGCCATTATTATAGTTCTTTGCATTTAATAGATAATAATAGCATAATACAAGATCACTGAGAAATACACAATCACAAGAGACACAA
>CBVK0103536307.1:0-13511 GCA_900067695.1 Picea abies
CGATCTGAGACTTTCAAACAGTCTCATTTTACTTCCCTTGCCCACCTGGAAATTTGAAAATCCATCTCTATCCTCTTGGTAGTTCATGAGACCTTCATCTAATCCCATCTTATTTACCACCTAGAAATATGAATCTTCACTGCTTCCCTCTTGACAGTCTATAAAATCCTCAATTGATCCCATTGCATTTCCTACCTGGAAATTTGAAAATTCATCTCTTCCCTCTTAGGTGGAAATATGCTCCTGCATCACTTAAGCACGCTTAAGTAGAAAACTATGTGACATCGGAGTTGGCACCCAGGACAGGTCGACCTACCCAATGATTTCACTTGGATTGACACATGGCACTCAGACCATGACACCATTCATTTTTCCCCAAGACCCAAACACCACACCATGTGACTCCATTGGCCACCCTCCTCATGGACTGACATGAAATACACGTCATCACAAGTTCCTGGCACAACCTTCCAGATTAGGACAGTTGAATCCCGTGTATTGGGTGGGTGACATCATCCTTGCCAGTATGACATCACCTTCCTCTTGAACTCATTGAACACATCTGCCAAAATCAATGGACATGATCTCTTTTGGGTTGTGCTCCAAACTTCTTCCAAGAGAAGACTAAGGCTTACCAGGACTTCAAGGAATATGCATTCCAATTCCACTAGGATAAGCTTCCTGTCTTAGCCATTTACTCATAATTTCAGACTATGAACAGTCCATACCAGTAGAGGATATTTCTAGTCCAATTTGAACCGGATCAAGCCATAATTCCAATCCTGATATCATTGATTTTACGTAAATTTTGCATGAGCACAAAAAGCTGCATTTCTAGGCAATCCTAGCATTAATATGCTCATAAATAATTATAACTACAATACCCATGGAAGAGACACATGAATACATTTTCTATGTAATTTAAGAACATACATATAGTTCTGAGCAATCTAGCAGTGAAAACTCAAGGATAGCTACCACGATAGTAACCCATGATAGAAAGTACACGATTGTAGTTCTTGTACAAATATAACAAAATATGCACACAAGCATAATTATATCCACAATAAATATTGTCTGTATCATATAATTTCCTTATTTAACCATCATGGAAGAAGATGTTCAAGGTTAATTATAATGGTTAAAACCCCATGACAAAAATCACATATCACAACTTATGTGCAAGTTAACAGCCAATATTCTGAATATAATTAAGACATCAATTATCCATCTTATAAGTACAAGATATTGGCACAGTAAGCATCCAACACAGAATATCATAACATTTTTTTAGTAATTTAAACAAACACATGGCAGGAAATTATATGGTATAAATGGCCACCAACTACATTCAGGGCTCTGACTTTCCTCCCAACCTTAGACACTACTGACCATAAATTGACAGTATGCCACCCCCGAGATGGGCTTGAACTCCACTTCGGAAAGGAAAATCTATCCCAGGAGGTCTCTCAACAGCAAAAATAGCTCAATATAAGTGCCAAGTTCAACAACAATTATACAGACTCTACTTTCCCCACATGCTTGTCTTTCTTATAAAGCATTCCCCCTATGGCTTCCGACTTCCCTCCCAGGTTTAAAAACAAAGTGAGACAAGAATAGTCAGAGTTCTATGAAAACAAATTAGCACCTCTAGTAATCCAATTCTCTCACCTGGAGAGAATGCACATGGGCCTGACAACCCAACTCTTCAACTTAACTCCCAACAATTTCCTTGAAGCGCTCTTCAGTAAAATGGTAAATCCCCCGCGACATGTCCAGCTATGGAAATATAATACCCCACATGCCGAGCATCACTAATTTGTTGAGTATTAATACTTTTGGAGTTCCAAAAGTTCTTCAGTGGGAAGGTGTGATCTAGGAGGATCTGAAATGCTCATAGAGGTCTCAGGGGATCCATAAATGCTCAAAATTAGATCGTCTCAAATCATATCAAAAATAAAATCATTATGAAGAGCTCTTCATCATCTTTCCAATGACACAAATTTCACCTCAAACAAAGCTCGTATGCAAAATATATGAGAAGTCAAAATAGGAAAAAAAGGGGTGCCATGTGGAAACACCAGAGGGTGACACATGGCATGATGACATCAACAATGGCACATGTACATACAGTAGATGAAGTGGCACAATAGGTGACATGTCATGTACAATCATCAGATGAGTTGGCAGACATCCAAGTGGTTCATTCATGTGTTTACACATGGCATATGAGGACCAATGAGAAGTTTCCACGTGGAAGATTCCCATTGGTCAGTGTTGGTTTAGGTTGTGTAAATGTTTTATTGAGATCCAAGGAATCAAACCCTTGACCTTCTAAAGCTCCAAGCCTTCACATATCCCTCCTTACCATTACACCATGAATTATTCTTTAACATGTCGATGACATATAATTTATATAAATTTAAGTAATTATTTTATGGAGGGGGGAAGGGGCCAAGGCTAGCCCCAACACTAGCCCCTTCTTCATGTAACATACCATGCAACCAACACTTTTAGTGTGGAGAGACAACTCAAATATCGAGTGGGAATTCAAAGTTCACGTGGAAGTTTGTATAAACATATGTATTATATATATTATATTATGTATATAATATATTATAATACCATATGTTTAACATTTGACCATATATTAAAACTATGCAATGGATATAACAAGTTTGCCAACAAATATATGCCATGAAGGAGAATAGAACCTCGAACCTCCACTTAAATAGTGGGAGGTTTAAACCAACTCAACTAACTGCCCAGATTTAGTGGGATTCTGTTATTTTTAGTAAATTTGTTGCCAGCTAAATATGGAGGTAGTTTTAGACCCTTAGCTATATATTGGACACAAAGTCTAAGACAGTATGAGACTGTACGGATCCTGATACATGTAGTTTGAGGTGGGCATGTATTTCAAGACTATGCAGAATTGTACAAAAGTACGTGAAAGTACAACATAATATTTAGTTGCATCGTAAAGAGTGCCAAATGGTACCTTAACGGATTTTCAAGTGTATTATATCAAAATTGCTCGATTTTTCGCAAGGATCATGAACATGAGGTTGATTTTGTAATTTGAGGTCATATGTAACATAGTTATGTCAGAGTGTCAAAATGACCTTGTAGAACATTGTTTTTCGTTCCATGAGGTACTTCGACGGAATATGGCCAATATTATACTCATTTTTTGCAACTTTTCACAATGATTTCAAATATGAACTCTATTTATGCATTTGAGTTGTGTATTTTCATAGCACCCTCAAGATTTTCTTATTTGGTCTATTTACATATGTGTTTTGGTTTCTTGAGATAAAGATAAGAAATTTTCATTTGGTTGAAAGAACTTAAAGATGAAACAGAACATGTCATCCTTATTATTTCTTGAGTTCTTTTTATTTTCTTCGTTGTTATCTCAATTGCACTTCAAATTAGTCATCATAAAGGGGTTTTGGATAAAGGACAAATCATCATAATTTATGCAAATCACCTCAATAGATCCTAGAATTTATATGGTAATCAAGTTATATGTTTCATGTATATATTTTGAAGGAATAAGTGGTGTCTAAAAGATTTCCAGATCAAGTGGTATCAGAGCAAGTAGTCTGATTTCCCTTCTCTGAGAGAAATGGTATAAGAGCAAGTTTTGACATGTTTTTGCAAGTTGTTGGTGTGACGAGGTTTAAAAACTTAGATTGGTGAATATTTTTAAGGCTATTTTAAAGAGGACAAGATGAGTAAAGCCTTGATGAAATTGAGGCTACAAAAATATATAATCGATAAATCCAGCAAGAGAATGCTAAGTTGAGGATGCAGTTGCAAGCTCTTGAGGAAGATAAAAAAAAAGATGGAAGACCAACTGTTACATCATGAAGACGTTTATAGAAGTATCTTTCATGATTTGGAAAATAAGTTGCCCCATTCAATCAAGTAGAGAATGGGAAATCTTTAGTGAAAGTAAATGATAAGTTGTTGGCACAGTGCCATGTAGCTGAGTAGATGGTGAATCCAAAGTCTCCTATGCACAAGATGTCATCACCTATTAAAGGGTTAGAAGAAGAAACCAAGGTAAAGGAAATACCTCATTATGCAGGCTTGAAATATGAGGAAGTTGGAGAATGTTCAAAGACAATTGAAGAGGCTCAACCAGAACAAGTTCTCCATCTTGGTAAAGGGATAAAGACTGTCACGCATGAGTTGGACATGAGGGATGGAAGACAATCTGTGTATGTGCAAGATAATCCCTCTAAGAAGAAGGATAAAGGAAAGGGATCGTATTTCCAAAAGGGAAATAAAGTATGTTTCTCTTATTGTAATAAGAGTGGACACCAAATTGAGAAGTGTTAGACACTTCATACACACTTATGTCCGAAGTAGGACCAGAGAGATGAGAAATCACTTGAAAGAAAACAAGCAACATCATCTCCATATGAATATCTTAGTAAATAATACTTCCTGATGGTTTGTCTTGGCAAGGTGATTTACGAATACATCGAAGAATGGTTTGTGGAAAGTGGCTCATCTCGCCACATGACAGGGATGAGATCCATGTTTTCAACATTCTCATAAATTGACACAGATTGCTATGTTGGATTTGGAACCAACACTAGGAAAGAAATTAGAGGATATGGATATGTGAGATTCCAGCTCAGGTTGGGAGGATTTATGGGGATTGAAAATATTCTATATGATCCACACCTAAAGGCTAACCTACTCTCAGTTGCGTCATTTGAAGATGATGATTATATAGTCAAATTTTAGAATGGTCAAGTCCTTGTGAATTCAAGGGAGGCTCCCCCAGAAACAACTATACTACTTGGTGTTCGCAGAGAGAGGATGTATAGGTTACTGGGAAGACCTATAGTATGGACAAATGGTTTCTTAGAATCATATTCTGCATCATATTCAATGTCAGATTCCACATCAATGCCAGAGGCATTGTCAGAGGTTGGAAGCTGCAAGACTCCTCCTAGTACAATGGGAATGATAAGCCCATAAGTAAACCATTTGAAAACATCATTGTATAAATGTAAATTTGTAAATTATTTGTGTACTATGTATATGTAAATATTTTGTAAAGTATGTTTAAGTCTTGTAAGCCACTCATTGTAAATTATAAGACTAAGAGGGACTTCATAAAATTTCTATGTGGCCACCTTGTATGAGTGAGAGGAATTTTTGTGAGAGTCCATATATTACCACATTATATTTTTAGAGAGTGAGAGGAATCTTGAAGGGATTTCTAGGCCTTTTTCAACCGCAGTGAAGATAATTGTATTGCCTTGTCATCAGCTAAAGACTACATATGGATCGAATTGTCTAGTCAAAATTCTTGATTCTGAAGAACTGTAAGTTAAGGAATGGAAGGATGTAGGAAGTTGGAACATGTAGATCAAGAGCTCAACAATAGTAATTTTCAGCAAGACTACATATGGATTGAATTTCCTGGTCAACATTCTTGTTTCTGAAGAACTATAAGTGAAGGAACAGAAGAATGTAGATAGTCAGAGCACATATATTAAAAGTAGGAAAAGCATCAAAGTAATGAAAAAATTCCTAGAGATGATAAGAGGTATATACTTAAATATATATACCCATTCTATGTCATGTTCATGGATGTATACCTTGAATAGAAAAAATCAAGGCAGATACACCAAATTGAGAAGTGTTGGACACTCCATTTGCACTTATGCCTGAAGCAGAACCAGAGAGTCGAGAAAGAACTTGCAAGAAAAAAAGAAACATCAACTCCATATGAAAATCTTAGTAAATAATACTTCCTGATGGATGGACTTGGTAAGGTGATTTACAAATACATCAAAGAATGGTTCATGGAAAGTGGCTCATCTCACCACATGATAGGGATGAGATCTGTGTTTTTAACATTCTCAGAAATCGACGCAGATTGTTATGTTGAATCTAGAACCAATACCAGGAAAGCAATTGGAGGACATGGATATGTGAGATTCCATCTTACGTCAGGAAGTTTTCTGGGGATTGAAAATATGATATATGTTCCATAACTAAAGTTTAACCTACTCTCAGTTGCATCATTTGAATATGATGTTTATATTGTCACATTTAAGGATGTTCAAGTACTTGTGCATTCAAGGGAGGCTACCCCAGACCAACTATAATACTTTGTGTTCACAGAGAGAGGATGTATAGGTTACTGGGAAGACCTATAGTATGGACAAATGGTTTCATAGAATCATATTTTGTGTCACATTCAATGTCATATTTCACATCAGTGCTAGAGGCATTGTCAGAGGTCAGAAGTTGTGAGACTCCTCCTAGTACAATGGGAATGATAAGTCCATAAGTAAACCATTTGAAAACATCATTGTATAAATGTAAATTTGTAAATTATTTGTACAATATGTATATGTAAATATTTTGTAAAGTCTATTTAAGGCTTTTAAGCCACTCATTGTAAATTATAAGAGTGAGAGAGACTTTGTAAAATTTCTATATGGACACCTTGTATGAGTGAGAGAAATTTTTGTAAGAGAGTCTATATATTACCACCTTATATTGATACAGAGTGAGATGAATCTTGAAGAGATTTCTAAGCCTTTTTCAACAACAGTGAAGACAATTGTATTGTCTCATCATCAGTTAAAGACTACATATGGATCGAATTGTCTGGTCAACATTCTTGATTCTGAAGAATTGTAAGTGAAGGAACATAAGGATGTAGGAGGTTTGAACATGTAGATCAAGAGATCAACAACAATAATTTTCATCAAGACTACATATGGATTGAATTATTTGGTCAACATTCTTGATTTTGAATAATTGTAAGTGAAGGAACAAAACAATGTAGACAATTGGAGCATGCATATCAAGAATAGGAAAAGCATCGAAGTAATGAAAAAATTCCTAGAGCTGATAAGAGGTATATACTTAAAGATATATACCCATTCTATGTCATGTTCATGGATGTATACCTTGAACAGAAACAATCAAGGAAGGTACAAATCATAACAATACCAGCATAATTGTTCTTCAAGGCAGGAGTGACAATGGACGAAGTATTCATTCATGGAATTCTACAGATACATAAAAAATACAAGAAAAAAGAGTCCAAAAGGGCAAGAAATAGATCAACATTCGACTTGGTTTGAAATTGGCCGAGATAGACTATATTCCCAATAGGAGATGGAAGTAAGTGTTGAAATACACGATTCAAATACTACAAACATTCGATGAATGTAGGATTTTATTATGCATGAATCTATAAGCTAGAACCTAAGCTACATATATTACCTATAATTCCAGAGGCTAGAGTCAAAGCTATGTTCCATAGAAACAAATAAAGGTACAATGATTCGATATCCAATATCTGAGGTCAATCCAAAATGAGAAAATGAGTACAGAATTCTCAACAATATGGAAGAGTGAAGAAGGTTCATCACTAAGTTACTGATCAAATCATTTCAGTAAGATGGAAGAGTGAGTTAGAGTTATCATCACTAATTTGTTGAATATTAATACTTTTGGAGGTCCAAAAGTTCTTCAGTGGGAAGTTGTGATCCAGGAGGATCTAAGGAACACTCATAGAGGTCTAGGAGGATCTATAACACTCACAGAGGTCCCGGGGGATCCATAAATGCTAAAAATTATACCCTATCAAAACCTATCAAAATTAGAATCATTGCAAAGAGCTCTTCTTCATATTTCCAACAATGCAAATTGCACCTCAAACGGAGCTTGCATGCAAAAGTTATGAGCAGTCAAAGTTTGGTCAAAACGGGGAAAACAAGGGTGCCACGTGGCAGCACCCAAGGGTGACATGTTTCATGATGACATCAACAATGGAACATGTTCGTATAATAGATGATGTCGCACAAATATAATAGATGATGTTCGTATTAAAACTATGCAACAAATATAATAAGTTTTCCAACAAATATATGCCATGCAGGATAATAGAACCTGGAACCTCCGCTTAAATAGAGGGAGGTTTAAACCAACTCATTTAACTGCCCAAATTTAACAAGAGACTGTTATTTCTAGTAAATTAGTTGTGAGCTAAATATGGAGGTGGTTTTAGACCCTCAACTATATATTAGGCACAAAGTCCAAGAAAGTTCAAGACTGCACAGATCCTGAGACATGCAATTCGACGTGGGAACAGATTTCAATATTGTACGAAAGTATGTGCAAGTATAGCATAATATTGATTTGCACTATAAAGCGTGCCAAATGGTACCTTAATGGATTTTCAAGTGTCTTATATCAAAATTACATGAGTTTTCACAAGGATCGCGAATATGAGGTCAGTTTTGTAATTTAAGGTCATCTTTAATAGTTTTATGTGAGAGTTTCATTAATGATCTTTTAGCACATTGGTTTACGTGCCATGAGGTACTTTGATGAAATATGGCCAATATGATACTCATTTTTCTCAACTTTTCGCAAGGATTTCAAATATGAACTTTGTTTGTGCATTTGAGTTGTGTATTTTCAAAGCACCTCAAGATTGGCTTATTTGGTACATTTACATATGTGTTTTGGTTTCTTGAGATAAAGATAAACAATTTTCATTTGGTTGAAAGAATTTAAAGATGAAACAAAGCATGTCATCCTTATTATTTCTTGATTTATTTTATTTTCCACCAAGTTATCTCAATTGCACTTCAAATTAGTCATCATAAAGGGGTTTTGGATAAAGGATAGATCATCATCATTTATGCAAATCACCTCAATAGATCCTAGAATTTACATGGGAATTAAGTTAGATGTTGCATGTATATATTTTGAAGGAATAATTTGTGTCTAAAATATTTTCAAGTTAATGCTAGGAAAGATAGATAAGACAACTTTTTTAATTTTCAAATTATTTAATTTTTATTTTTTTTTAATTATATCAAGAAGCACACAAAAAAAATATTTGGATGGATTATAGTTAACAAAACCTTGTGAATGTGCAGATGTCGGACCGAGATGTCCATACAGGTACGCACGTTATCGACATAAGGGACCTGATGAGGCTCAATTGGGTGCATATGCTTCTCATATGGAGCACACTTTACAGAGTGTCTAGGGAAATTTGGACCACCTTACGCGTTAGATTCACATGGTTCAAATCATGGACTTGCTAGAGCATATGAAACGACACATAGTCAATGTACCACGGGCTTGGGTACGATTATTTTGGCATCCAACCAACGTTCTTGTACACTACAGAAACATACATGTAGGGGCAAGGCCCTCGACATAGATAGAATATGACTCTTTTTGTACCAACCTATAGATAGACATTTAGGGCTAGAGGCCTAGATTTTATGACTTAAAAATCAATATTTTGTATTATTGGACATGGAAATAATATATATATATATATATCTTTGTTTCCTTGGTATGCAATTGTTAGATACAATTATGTGTGTGCTTCATTTATATATGTAAAAAATGCCAATCTAGTACATAGTTAACATATGCATCAGATACAAAATTTGCACTTCTAAAAACATGAATATAAGTAATATAATTAAAATGACATTCCAAAAGACATACACATAGGAGTTGTTAGAGAAACATGGGATTGCACACATGGTATTAACCATTTAGTCCGACACAACCAAATGGGAATCCAGACAAACCTCTAAACATGAGATACCATGCATAATAGAATCTCTTAGGAGTTCAATCATGACACTATATTTGACCACATTATTCATTGCTGGCCCCAGACAAGCACCTCTAGACATAACCATTTGGCCCTCATGTGAATAAATCACCTATGCAGCAAAAGAAAGGTTTTTAGTGTGATGGCTTGTTCCATCCACGAACATGAAATGGACTGAATATTCCATAGGCATCTTCCAATCAATCAATAACACTTTAAGTGACCAAGCGCAAAATGAGCAAAAAAACAAAAATATTATCTTTCAACAAAAAATACAAAGAGAAAGTGCCTGAGAAACAATGGTCAAGCATAGAACCTCTTCAAGTAGATCCCATTTATGGGCTCCAACAACAAATTATCCTGTTCATTTAAATTTCTGTGGTGAAGATTAAGTTCAGAAATAGTCGGAAAATCCACAGTGTTGATGACATCTTGTCGTCGACGTTTCGGACGACGACAAGATGTCATCAACACTGTGGATTTTCCGACTATTTCTGAACAAATTATCCTTTTAATCGAATAACTTATAAGCTCCATTCCTAAGGGCATGCTCCACAATGTAAGGACCATGCCACATTGGATTAAACTCGCCTTCCCCTAAAGCATCCTTATCCTGATCGTAAACCAGAACAAGGTCACCCTCAAAAAAGACCCTCGGGCAGACAGACTTGTCATACTAAACTTGGCATCTTTCTTATGAGTCTTGTTCATGGTAGAAACATCATGACACTATTGATCTAACTTCTCTAGGTGAATAAGACGGGCTTCCAGGTCTATTGTGTCACACAGAATCTCAATTGTGATCATTAACGAAGGATTTCACATTCAATAGGCCTGACTTCTTCCACCCCATGAACGAGTTGGAAAGGAGAGAAACCTGTCGTAGTCTTGACTGAGGTTTGGTATGCCCATAATGTTGGATAAAACATCAAATTCAAATTAGATTTTCTCTTATTGACAATGTGTTGGAGAATAGTCTTGAGAGACTTGTTTATGGCCTCTACTTGACCATTTTCTTGTGGATAATAAGGGGACAAATGATCCTACTTGAATCCCAATTTAGACACTAACTCCGACATCATTTAGTTATGAAAGTGATTTCCATGGTCAATGATAATCACTCTCAGAACTCTTAACCTGGTGATGACATGATTGAATAGAAACAAGGATGTAGTCTCACCGTCATTTGGAAAAGTAGGCATGGCCTCCACCCACTTCGTAAAGTAGTTGACGAACACAATTATGTAATGATTCCCCCTAGTTGATGGTGGGAATCATGTAATGAAATCAATACCCCACTTCATAAAAGGACCAATAGTGATGATAGGGAAAATCAGAGCATGATGCAAGTGCATTTTCCAAGAAAACATCTGAGGGAAAATCAGAGCATGATGCAAGTGCATTTTCCAAGAAAACATCTGGCAAGGCTGACAACTTTTGACCGCCTCAAAAAATATTTGAAGATTGTCAGCCAAAGCTACCCAACATGAAAAAAAATTTGGGTTGTAGCTAACCCAAATAGATGACCGCCACATGCTCCATTGTGGCAGTCATTGATCATCAAATATGCTTCCTCATGGGTCAAGTAGTGATGAAGAATTGAATCGACCTCGCGACGATATAAAGTCACCGATAATGAGGTAATGTTTTGCCTCATGGTGAATTTCGATTGTCCCATGAATGATATACAAGGATATATCCATACCAATGAATTTCGATGTAGATATACAAGGATATATCCATACCAAGGATCACTACAAGTGACGAGGAAAAGATTATCATCTGGAAATGAGTCTATAATTATGGTTTCCTGTTCCTCTCAAGAAAATTCTGACATCAACTCAGCAAAAACCAAATACTTTTTGGACTTGGTTGAAATGAAGTCCAAGTCAGATTATTGTTTAGTGAAAATCCATTTATTATATTTCTCCCCTATTAAACATCATGTTAGGATGCACTAAAATGGGTTGTCATCCGCAACTACAATGGTTTTCCATAGTAAAATGTAATGTTGTAATCTTTGGACAACATGAAAAACTTCCAAGGCTAGCTTCTTTACTTGTGAATAATTGATTTCAAGCCCAATCAGGCCATGAATGACATAATAGATGACATGCTCTTGTGAGCTATAAACTTCCTAAACAAATACCATACCAACTGTGGATTCTGTTGCCATAATATAAAATAAGAAATCCTTGCTATATCCCAGAGGACTAAGAAGTGGGGAAAACATTAGCGCGTTCTTGAGCACATCGAAATATCATTGCACAAACTCATCCCAAATGAAAGGAAGCCCTTTCTTCAACAAGTGCATGAATCCCTTGGTGTTGTAGGCATAGTTTGCAATGAACCATCGAAGGAAATTTGGATTTCCTTGAAGACTTTGTAATTGATGAATATTGCGTGGGGGAGGCAACTGAACTATAGCCTCCACCTTTAAAAAATCAACCATGATAACTTTGTTGGATACAAAAAAACCCAACAGATGCCTTGAAATGACACAGAATATGCATTTGTTTGGATTTAAATGAATATAATAATAACGACACCTTTTGAAAATGAGCCTAATATGCGCTAGATGATCTACTCTCTTGCAAGAGTGAGCATCAAGGTCATCCAAATATACTTCAACAATGTGCTTCAAATCATGGAAAGTGGAATACATGGCCCACTATCATGTATCTACAACATTTTTTAGGGAAAAAGGAATATTTTTGTACATGAAATTCCCCTAAGGACATATAAACGATGTCTTATGGTAGTCATCGGGTCGAATATGAATCTGATTGTACCTAGAAAATCCATCAATAAAGGAAAATATTTTTCTTCTCACATACTCATCGATAATATGGTAAATGAATGGTGTGAGGAAGTTTTCTTTTGGACAAGCTTTTCTTAGATTATGGAGATATATACAAACATATATGATTCCTTTCTTTTTATCTATTGGAATTGGGTTTGACACCCATTTAGTAAGAGGAACTGGGTAAATAAAACTTGCCTTAAGAAACTTCTCTACATCATCCTTTATAACTGTCACCTTCTTGAGATTACCGATCATATTTTTTTCCAAACAGGCTTAGTGTTTTCATAAGTATGAATCTCATGTTTGAAAATGTAGGGATCAATTCTTGGCATATCCTCATAGGACAAGGAAAAAACATTGTGAAACTATTTAAATAAAGAGGTATACATATGGATATCTTCAGGAGAACAATCCACACCAATAAAAACATTTTCAATGACGTCAGGGGTTTTGGATATGGCAATCATGATGGTCTATGATATATTATCGATGTTCCGTTTACTATAAACATAGTTCTTTGCTAAGAGGTTAATAGACTGATCAAAACCTCCACTCATAGCTGATCAAAACTCTCTTTTTTCAACTTGACTAAGCTTTGGAAGGAAATATGAATATCCTCCCATGGTTGTTATGGACCTAACATTGCCTCTGTAATAGATTTTTTTGAAGGAAAGACAATGTCAAGGAAGTCAAGGGAAGTCATATAATTATGAGCCCAAATGGGCTCCAGAAACAGATCATCTTTTTTTGTCCATGAAGAAATCATATCAGAGTCCACAGTAGCTTGCTAGATTGCTTGATAAGAGATCTCTATTGTAGACAGTGGCATGGACATCCCATCATGTGCGAGACCTTCAATTTATTTGGATGGTGAGGGTAGCACCCAGAGATTTGTAAAATAGGTGGTTCTAAACAAACCTACCTATGTAACGGGAACCATGGGGTTCAACTTTTGATAGCTGATACGAAACGATATTTTAAATGACAATGGTTGAGTGATTATGCATGTGTTAAAATTACCATTTAGGAAACTAATGAAAGAGGAATAATTAAAGAGGAAATATGACA
>CBVK0103536400.1:0-12543 GCA_900067695.1 Picea abies
ATGTTAAAAACATAGTCAGTAGACACATCACTCCCCAAGAGAAGAGTGGGCTCAGCCAAAGATTGCATCAGCGTGACCAATTTGGTAGACTCGACACTCTCCAAGATAAGAGTGGGATTAGTCAAATATTGCATCAGCGTGACCACTTCCTCAACCACTAGTTGAATAGGTTGCGAGACAACATAGTCTAAAGATGCATCACCCCCCAAAAGAGGAGTGGGGTTGACCGAAGATTGCATCAACATGACCACTTCCTCAACCACTAGCTAAGTAGACTGTGAAGAAACCTCAGAAGACTTAGAATCAGAAGAGCTTGTAGACAGGGACCACAATCTTCATGCCTCTCGAATTCCAAGGCATAAATGAGTTAGGTGATCTCCCTTGCAAAGATTACAAGGGAACTTAGTCTTATGTCCTATCCATCTAGGTTTCTCAATAGAATCAATTCCCCTAGCATGACTAGCAGTGGTTTGTTTCTTGTCCTCAACATGACTCGTAGAGGTTGTTGAAAACTCTCCAACATGACTAACATAGGTTGGTTGTTTAATTCCAGTATGACTTTCATGGACTAGGATAGTGCCCCCAGCATGACTTGCAGTGGTTGGTTGCACATATCCAACATGAATTGTAGAGATTGGTTATTGAACTCCAGTATGAATTGCAGGGACTAAGTTCATGCCCCTATCATGATTCATAGAGGTTGTTGACACCTCTCCAACATGACTAGTAGAGGTTAGTTGTTTGTCCCCATCATGACTTGTAGAGGTTGGGTGTTGGTATTCAACATGACTCACATAGGTTGATGACCTATCTCCAACATGACTCGTAGAGGTTAGTGATTGGTGGATAACATGACTCGCAGGGGATACAAACCTATCTCTAGTATGACTAGCAGTGACTAGACTTTTTCCCCCAGCATGACTTATAGAGGTTGGGTGTTGGTCTTCAACAAGACTTGCAGAGGTTGATGACCTATCTCCAACATGACTCACAGAGGTTGGTGACTTCTTCCTATTCTTCCTCTTTCTATTTCGTTTAGATTTTCGGTTACTAGTAGCTATACTTTCACTGGAGAAGGTAGAAGTAGGAGGAGAATATTTTGTTGACGAAGGAACATCAACATAATGCCCATGACATAAGGTGCTTGATTGAGAAGCGTCAAGAGAATTTGGTACATTTAGAATGGTACCCAACCAAATCGGTAGTCCCACATTCAACCCAGAAATGTACAAAGTGGCCATCAAAGGGACACCAACGTTTCCAAAGAAAGGAAAGGTACAAGAATACCCTTGCAAAGGGACTCCTTGGTTGGTATCATCAGTAACTTTTTTCATGAATATCGTATTCACAGGTTCTTCTCTTGAGAGATCTTTCAAGTTTGTAAAAGTCTCACACATTGATTGTAGTGAACCAGTGGTATAAAAAACAATGCCTATGAAGAGGCAGCTCCACGTTTCTAATAGGAAGATCGAAAAGTCTTCACGATCGGCGGAGTGGATGTTCTACCACCTTAGGTCAGAGACCCAAAGCAATGACTGACTAAATCACTATGGAAAACTAGGGAGCACAGAGCACACCACTAAAAGTTCCTAAAGGAAAATCAAGCAGACGACTAGTGGGAAGGACAATTACGCCAATCGACACTAGAGAAAATTATCGGTGCAAGTGCAACTCAAACATGGAAGCACCCTCTGGGTATACTTTGTAAAGTGCAATCCGACGTCCTCCCTAGGTACTGCAATATACCCCTGCAGTCACTTGTGTAAGTCCATAAAAATAGGAAACTAGGTTGTCAGCTCATAGTCAGTCACCAGGAGGGTACAGTCAACAGTCAAGCTGATTTTAATGAGCAGGATAACAAATTTTGAAGCCCTTCAAAAGTATCAAAGGAAATTGGTCCAGAAGAAAACTAAGGATCTCGAACGGATTCGAGGTCCACGAGGCTCCATAGTCAAATGCAATCAGTGTGATTCCCAAGAAATACCCTCAATATACAATCCCCATTACGCTTGGTTTGGCTTCGGAGGGGTTATCTCCTCTACCTTTCCTCACGTGACCTCGTGTTTAGCCCATGTGTTAGAGGGGGGTCTGAGCTAACTCTTACGACGCTGGACTTTAAACACTCGCTATCTCAAACTCCAATGTTTTTTTTTTTAAATACTTGGGCAAGGAGGGAAAAAGGATTTGGGTAGATTTTCACTGTTCTAATGCTTGATGTTGGAATGAGACCCCAAGACCTCCTTTTATATGAAAAAATGATAGTTATTTGGTTTGGGGATGAGCTACGGCAAGTGAATTGGTTGGGAAACCTTCAATAGCATGTTAACAGTGTTGAATTCCTTGCAACTTTTTATTGTTTACAACTATTGGAGGTAAATGTGGGTTGTTTAGTATGCTGATAGAGTATGTACATGGGTTTTCTAGCATGAAGCAAGTGTATGTATGTGGGTAGTAGTGTAGCAAGGCATGTACATGCTCCAAAAAATGGTTTTTTAAATAGATTTCTCAAGCAGTTGTTGGAAAATTGTACAAGTAGAAAGGCCCATGCCATGCATGCATAGGTAGGGAATTTTAGGGATATAACACCTTCCATCTATGGTGTTCATCAAAATCATTGATGGATGATTCCATACATTTGAGACTTTTCTAGAGAACGCTCACAGGTTCGGAAGAAAAATGGTATATCAAGCTGCAATGAAACTCCTTTGTCGATTTTAATTCTCTTGCCATGGAATTTTTTACTCACTTCCAACTACCCATTCGATATGAAACCAGTACAGAGATTTTGACTTCACTTAGGCGATCCTCTTCCACTCACATTTTTTATCATGTACATGAGTGGAGGAGGAGGTGACGATTAATTAAAGCTACCATTCCAGATCAACTCTTAGCATATTGGTTTACGAAGTCACTTTTTCCACCTATCACAAGAGATGTTTCTACGGGTGGTGTTGTTACTGAGGAGCAGGCCATCAGTCATGCTCAATATTTAGACCTACTATATTCCTAGTCGGGCACATTATACAATATGATCCCTCGTGCTCCTTGATCATCGATTGATCTATAAAAGATATCCCCAGAAGCCCATGCCGATGGCATGGTGGGTTCTGTAAAATTGTATTCTACCACACAATCGCAAACTGGTACCAATATCAAACCTCCTTGTACAAACCTCCTGGGTGAATGAGGTCCAATCCAATTCATATCAACCATCAGGAAGCAAGAAGAAAAACAGGGGAAATCTAAAAAATCTTATGACCAACAGGAGACTACAAAAACCCAAGACCCCAATGCTAGGGAAAAAACCAAAGAAAGGAAAAATATCCTTGCATGGTATGTAAGGAATACCACTTAACCAAAGACTATCCCCGCCTTGTCGAGGTCCATCAATATCTCAAGCAAGGGAGATCTCCTTCACAACCAACAGTATTAACCAATCATTTCCCCCAACAACAACAAATGATCACACAAGTTCCTACACCCCCACCTGGGGGCAATGTAGAGTCCTCATATGTGAATATTATGATGGTTAAATCTATGGTGGCACTAAACACTAGAACCAAGAACTATGATTCCATGGTGGGGGAACCTTCATCAAATGATCCTCCACTAACTTTACCAACTAATGGCCCTCTCATACTAGATAAACTGACTTTTGAACATGTCATCCTCCCCCCAAAAGGGGTACTTCGATGGACCACCCATAATCTACACACCTGGGCAACCCAACACTATTGCATAGTGGAATATCTTTCCCAGGAACCATGTGCCATGTCAGCACTTGAAGTATTGCAAAGTTGTACTTCACAGAAGAAATCCTTGATATCATCCATAGGGGGAATCGACGCTTCGGAGTCTAACATTATTTCCTTTGACACAGAATAGAGTGAGTCATGTCTCTCACACCAACTAACATTGCAAATTACAATTCAATGTCTAAACAAGAATACCTTTTGTATGGTGATCGATGAAGGAGCGGTCACTTTCATTATGTCTTTGTCATGTTGGAAATCCATTGGTTCTCCATGGCTCACCACATATCCAACCATCCTAAAATATTTTGATGGAAATTCTTTCAAACCTTACAAAATTATCCCCCCCTTACCCATCGAGCTCGAGGGAAAGACTGTCTCCGTAGAAGTTGAAGTGGTGGATTCCACACTTGACTATAATCTAATCTTGGGTCACACTTGGTTCTATGCAATGAATGTTTTTTCATCTACTATCTTTTGCATTATACAATTTCCCCATCAAGGGAATATAGTTACGATCGACCAACTGGATTATTGCACACCTTACTTATGAGCTAATCCTAGCACCAACATGCCCTTCATAGGTGAATCTTTCAAGGGGTATGAAAGTGTCGGTGTAGGTATGTTTAAATATCCTTTTCTTATGGGGATATTCCCCCTTCCTACACCCGACACTACCAATATCACTCCTATCAACATGATTTTTGCATCTACCAATGGATCCCTCAGGTCATTTGATCCTTGGGTGGTACCTCATCCAGAGGATGTTGAATATGGAGCATCTATCCCACTCAACACAGTCGATATTGTCAATCCGTTCATCCCTTTAGCATCCATTGATACTAGTCAACAAATCCATCCTCAGGTGGAGCATGATCAACCTTTTCTGCCCGTATGGATTGTTGACTCCCTTAGTTCACATGACTTCCTAGATACTAGGTTGCCTTCAACAAAGGCCATCCTAGAATTCATGGCTTCCATCTAAAAGCTTGGGAAAGATGAGAATCATCGAGAATCCATCCTCCTTGATTTAGAACTGATGAGATTTAACATAACGAGTCTTGCTTCGAGACTAGGGGGCATTGGCTGGGACATCCATTTGACCTCCCAATCTTGACCATTTTCCGCCTTGGATTTATTTTTCAGAACTTTCCACTGAATTATTTGCTTCCCCTCCCCTCGAAGATTCACGTTTTGTACCCCTTTCATGTCTTGATGGGTCCCATCAAGGACCTTTCATCGCTCACAAAACCACTCATGTTGAGTACCTTCAGCCATAGAAATTCATTCCTATGTGGCATGGCCCAGGCATGATGTGCCATATTATGCCTCCAATGGCTCATAAGTTCATTGATTACCAAAAGGATCCTTGGCCTGAGCCTTTCCATGGGATCTCCTTTGTTTAAACCATCAATATGTGTAGTTCCTTGTACATAGGTGTGTGGTGTGAGTGTCTTTTTTTTTGTGTACATCATATCCAAAATTCCAAAAATATTTTTTTCTTTTGACGATTTCACTATATGTTTTGACCTTGGAATCTAGTTTATGTGTGTTGACAGGATTCTAGGAACGTATTTAAGATGGGGGTATCCATTGAACTTGAGGTACATGTCTCTACACTGGCATGGTTTTTCCCTACATTTACCTCTTCTCATTATTAATTGTCCATATTGCAAGAACTATACCTTAGGTTCCCACCATTTATGTTGTTTAATGCTCTCATTTTATTATCGCTTCCATCTTGTTTTTCATTGTTGCTCCACCATTTTATTCCATTGCTTATTGCATCACAACTATATTTGATCACTAGCTGATTAATTGCTCCCATTTTCAACACCCCTAGTTGAGAACTATTATTGTAAGTGGGCATCATTTTCCATGTCTTGTTGTAGTCCATTGCATCAGTCACGTTTCATTCGCCTAGAACATCAATGCATACCACTTTTTCTCTCCAGTTGAGCTTACTATTACCCCTTTGTCACGTTTGGTAACCAACCATGACAAAGGTACACCTCGAAGTCTTCGTTAAGCTCTTTTCAGACTCCCTAAACATGAAAATATTGTCGAGTGAGATTGTTTTCTTTCACACTCGTTAAATGGATTTGAAAGGATGTATATTCAGTGTAAGTTTACCCCTTTTTCGAACCTGGTGGACTAATTACGAAAAAGGATTACTCTAGTAAACCTTGGATAGAAGAGTTCTCCCTTGTATTCTTTTATCCTTTTTTGAGCTCAGGAGACTAAAATTATGAAAAAGAACACCCTTGGAGTCTTCTTTCGACTCTCTAATATGAAATGACAAAATGAGCACTATTCTCCACCCTGTGCTTGCACATAAATCCACAGGTGTGAACATTGAGCATGCTTTTATTTTCTTTCGCGCGCATTAAACATGCAAGAAGAAAACAGAGTGGGGGGGAGTTCCATATATTCATCTTCATAAATGGCAGTCATCTATTGAGTCACCCTTGAACAATGCACCTATTTTGCATCCATGTACAATAGTTGGGTTATCCATTGTCTCTCATTCATTACCATCTCCATGATTTCTAGAACTTCGCTGACTGGTTACTCTTCCAGCCCTCCATGGTGAGTTTTTTTGTCATGTTGAGTCAAGGGATGTAGGAACCAAACCTGCCACCGAGGCCTAATTAGACTCGGCAACATTTAATAGTGGAATGGTTCTCCAGATCTTAAGATCCGGCCAAATTATCGATGGGCTTTATGTTTTCTTGTGAAGGCTCTTCCTTTAGTTTGGACTATTCTCCTTTGTATATTTTCTCTTGGGTGGGACCGCTATGAGATGTAAGCCTGTATAAACCAACTTAGAAAAAAAAATGGAATTAAGCTTAACTAAGGGGAAGAGGTTGAACTTGGCATAACCCGCTACTCAAGCATGCAGACGACAATTTTATACCACAGGCCTAGTACTAATACATTAACCATGTGAGACAGGCCTAGTACTAATACATTAACCATGTGAGCATCCAATTAATGTCTGGGATACTAACTACCAGAAAGAAAACACATATGTAATGAGATAATGGCAAGAAAAATAATTCATCTACCTGAACCTTTCATCCCATAATAACACAACGATTCATCTTCATCATTAAAGAAAAGAACAGCAAAACATTGCACCAGATAACTTGACAACAGAATTAATTTCTCTTACTCATTACAGCATCATTCATGAAATGGAATAGGAAATAGTTCTTCTCCACGTCCAATCACACATGCAGTTGATGAAAATAATAGTTGGATATCTAATCGGATGGTCCATAAATCATTGCATTTGTCGTAGTATAGCGTCAGTCATCTTCACAAGCTCTTCAGCCCACAGTGAATCTTGCTTGGCATGCGACTCGACTATGTTGCATAAGTCGACAAAGTTGTCGGGGGTGCCAAAATTGGGGAGTCTGATATCCTTCATTTCTTTATTGATTTATCCCCAATGTTTCTCGCATCTAACCCATTGCTTTTGAATTTATTGGCATGGGTCTTAAGACATCTTAGCCCAATACTTGGTTGATCGCTTAATGTGATTAAGACTGCTTTTTCCTAACATCTGGATGCCATGTTCTTCTTTGTCTCGGCCCTGTTGGACTGCATCAATGTACTTGAGTCTTTCTACTACTTGTTGCACCCTTTCATACCATCACTCTATTTCCTTACATGTTGTGAGTGCCATGAGAGTGTCCTCCTAGAACTCAGCTATCTTTGTTGTAAAACGGTTCTACTCTTTTGTGAATTGTTTGTAAGCTTCTTCAAACTCACTTCTCAGATATACTGCAGTCTAGGTGTCTCCCTAGTAGTACTCATCCAGGTGGCATAAATGTTCTAGTTCCTTCCAGACGATGGCCAACTCTTTTCTGTCTCGTTTATCCCTGTCCAGGGTGGCATCCAAGAATGCCATCCCCACACCAAGAAGCTCCGACGTCCGGGCATCAGCGGTGTTTATCAAATTCTCCTCTGTAGTGATGAGGATGGAGTGGTCCAACATGTGTTTATCAAATTCTCCTCTGTAGTGATGAGGATGGAGTGGTCCAACATGATCCTCCTCTTCTTCGTGGTTCTTTTGACGATGGCCTTTATTTTTCAGCCGTAAGAGATTGCATAGATATCTGCTACCTCATCTACCAACTCAGGTATCTGTTGATCACCCCATGTGAGTGTGTTTCCCAGGTTACCGGTAGTGTATATTTGTTCAAGGTCGGGTTCCTGAACTCCCTCATTGTGTTCTGAGGGCTCGGACTCTGCCTGTGAGATGGTTAAGATGGATCCTTTTCTAGCTTTGTCTTCTGGGTTCATGTAGTCCTTTCCATATTTCCTTCTTTCCCTTAAGGTCTTACCAAACCACTGAGTAGACACTTCTGAAATTTATCTGAAGTTGTTCATTTACACAGGTTATATAGAGGACCCCTCAAAGCAACCACAGGCTCCTTGATGCTTCTCGTGTTGTACGTGAGTGATGAGTTTGCAAAAGAGTTCGCTATGTTGCATGACTTAAGGTCAACCATTGTTTTTCTAAATGAACCTTTCAAAAGCGTCGAAAAAACCAGAAAGCTAAAGAAAACAAAAACAAAAAGTATTTCGTGATTATGAAAGCACTCAAACAAAACATAAAAACACACATTTGTTTTTAATTTACTTTTTTTAATTATTGAAAAAATTGTTTTAGGGCTTGGCCATTCACTAGGAGGGCATTAGGTTCCCCCCTCAGATTCTGAAATCAATAAGTGTCTGCCCCAATCTTCTCAACCACCTAGAAAGGTCCAAGCCACAGATTCTGAAACTTAGAACATTTCCCTTTTGGCTCGTTTGCTCTGTCGCATTTTAGGACTAAGTCTCCTACTTCAAAAATCTTCTCTTTAGCTTTGTGCTTATCAAACCATATTTTCACTATCTGTTGGTGGGCTATGAATTTTGACTTAGCCTTTTCCCTTTCTTCTTCCAGCATGAGAAGAGTGCCCATCCTTTGTTGTATGACCGATGAAGGCTCCCATCTAGAATCTTGGGTTAATTGAAGAGATGGAATATAAATCCCATTTGGGAGAATGGCTTCCTGCCTATAAACTAGAAAGTATGGGGAATTTACTATAGCTTCCTTGGGTGTGACCCTATTGGCCCATAGAGCGTTATGGAGTAGATTATGCCAATTCCTTTGGTTATCTACATCCGTCTTCTTTAATATTCTCACTAGGTTCTTATTAGTTGATTCTGCCACCTCGTTTCCCTGAATTTGCAGAGTACCTAATTATGATTCCTTTGTCCAGAGATGGGTTAATTGAAGAGATGGAATATAAATCCCATTTGGGAGAATGGCTTCCTGCCTATAAACTAGAAAGTACGGGGAATTTACTATAGCTTCCTTGGGTGTGACCCTATTGGCCCATAGAGCGTTATGGAGTAGATTATGCCAATTCCTTTGGTTATCTACAACCGTCTTCTTTAATATTCTCACTAGGTTCTTATTAGTTGATTCTGCCACCCCGTTTCCCTAAATTTGCAGAGTACCTAATTATGATTCCTTTGTCCAGAGAAAAATCTATCAATAGGGTGGAAGAAAAATAAGATGCATTATCAAAAACTAGGATAGAAGGGACACCAAACCTTGTGATTAGTTGTTTCTCTATAAATTGGATTACCACCTTCTCATTCACATGAGTCAGAGGGATGGCCTCTGCCCATTTTGTGAAGTAATCAGTGGAAGTAAGAATGCACTTATGTTGCTTTGAAGAACTAGGTGTAATTTCTCCTATAATGTCTAACCCCCATTTCTCAAAAGGCCTAGAGATGGTCACTAGTTGGAGTGGAACTGTCGCTTTCTTCTCCCTCCCAACACTTACATGACAAGTTTTATAGTTTCTAGTGTAGGTGTGAGCATCTTTGAACAAGGTGGGCCAATAATAACCAGCTCTCAGTATCTTATGAGAGGTGGTTTTTCCTGCAAAATGTCCACTGGCAGGGCCATCATGGAGCTCCTTCAAAACTTTGTTTGCATCTTCACGCTCGAGACATCTTAATAGTGCCCCATCATAATTAATTCGGAAGAGTACCAAATTTATGAGCATGGATGATTTTAGGGGCTACATTTCACTCATGGGTTAATTTTCCATGTTTTTTCCATAAACGAGATTCGCTATTTTAAAAATGATGACAAAATTATTTTACCTTAAAAATCACCAAAATTTTATAAAAACTATATAAAATCCTTAGAAATTTGAATATTTTTACAAAAATATCACCAAACATTTATAGTTGGCATATGAAGGATTAGTAAGATTCCTCAAGGTTTCTACATTTGAAAATAAATTTCCATCCTTAAAATCATCCCTGTTTATGAGGTGATATTGTGCAGATTTCAACCTAAGAGCTCTCCTTTCCCTAGGGTTGATATTTTCTAGACAAGTCCCATGGTGTAGGAGATTAGTCAAATTCTTATACCAAGACTCTCATCCTAGGGAGATGTATGAAACTTTGCCACACCATAACTCCATTTCATTCTCTCGGCTGGGATCTTCATTTAATTGGTCTTGGGCTTCGACTGCAAGTTTGCATAACCCTTGCCCTTTATCTAGTTTGGTAGTTTTTATATCTAGATCAAATTCTTGAACTACTGTCATCCAATTCCATCTTCTTTCCCCCATCTCTTGTTGAGTGAATAGGGATTAGACCGCAGGGTGAGGCACGATTACTTTGGTGTAGTTCTTGAGGATGTAAGACCTGAAGTGTTTTACTGCTCTATAAACTGCATAATCCTATTTATCTATGACAAGATAATTTAGTTCGGCTCCTTGGATGTTAGTACTCATGAACAACATCGAGGCCTCATTGTTGTCATCATCCTTCTAAGTCAATACCGCAGCTAATGATTGGTTGGAGGTGGAAGTATAGAGGAAGAAATCCCTATTGAAGTTGAGGCTTTGTAACATGGGGGCTTGCGATATAGCATTTTTGATGTTGCTAAAAGAATCCTTTTATTCATCATCCCACTAAAATTCGACATATTTACGAATCATCTTTGGTAAGGGTTTGATAGTTTCCATGAAATCGGGAGTGAATTTCCTCAAGAAATTTATTTGTCTGAAAAAAGACTACATAGCTTTCTTATTGTGAGGCAATGGGAGTTGATATATGGATTTAATCCTTTCTGGGTCTATGTGAATGCCTGCTTGAGATATAATGTGGCCTAGCAACTTACCTTCCTTGACGCTAAAAATATCTTTCTTAGGATTTAAGGATATACCGTATTTCCTACACCTTTTGAAAATCTGAGTTAAGTGTTGGATGTGCTCTTTTATGTTCTTTGAATAAACAATTACATCGTCTAGATATACTACCACACACTTTTTTATTAGTCCCCAAAATGATGCATCCATGGCCCTTTGGAAGGTCACCCCTATGTTGATTAACTCAAAAGGCATGTATGAATTGGATCACCACTTTTTCGTTTACATGAGTCAAAGGGATAGCCTCTGCCCATTTTGTGAAGTAATCAGTGGCAGTCAGAATGTACTTGTGTTGTTTTGAAGAGATTGGTGTGATTTCTCCTATGATATCTAACCCTCGTTACTCAAAAGGCCTAGAGACAATTACTGGCTGGAGTGGGATTGTCGCTCTCTTCTCCATCCCGACGCTTACTTGGCAAGTTTTACAATTTCTAGCATATTTATGGGCATCTTTGAACAAGGTGGGCCAATAGTAACCAGCTCTCAATATCTTATGAGTGGTGGTGTTTCCTGTGAAATTCCCACCGGTAGGGCCATCATGGAGTTCCTTCAGTACTTTTTCTACATCTTCGTGTTCGAGACATATTAAGAGTACTCCATCATAATTAATCCGGAAGAGTGTCGAATTTATGAGGAGCTATTGTGAAAATTCTAACCTGAGAGCTCTCCTTTCCCTAGGGTTGAGATTTTATGGGCAAGCCCCATGGTGTAGGAGGTAGGTCAGATTCTTATACCAACACTCGGGCCCTTGGGAAATGTATGAAGCTTCACCACACCATAATTCCATTTCATTCTCCCATATGGAATCTTCATTTGCTTGGTCCTGGGATTCAGCTGGGAGTTTGCACAACCCTTGCCCCTTAACAAGTTTGGCAAGTTTTATATCTAGATCAAATTCTTGGACTACTTCCATCCAGTTCCCTCTTCTTTTCCCCATATCTTTCTAACTAAACAAGGATCAGACTGCAGGGTGAGGCACAATCACTTTGGTGTGTTTCTTGAGGATGTAAGACCTGAAGTGTTTTATTGCCTTGTAAACCGCATAGGCTTGTTTGTCAACAGCGGGATAGTTAAGCTCGACTCCTTGGAGATTAGTGCTCATGAACGACATTGGATCTTCATTGTTTTCATCATCCTTCTGAGCCAATACTGCGGCTAATGACTGGCCGGAGGCGAAAGTATAGAGGAAGAAGTCCCTATTGAAATCGGGACTTCATAGCACAAGGGCCTGGGATATGGCAGTTTTAATATTGTTGAAAGCCTCCTTTCGTTTATCATCCCACTTAAATTCAGTATCTTTGTGAATCATATTTTGCAAGGGTTTGATGATTTCCATGAAATCGGGAGTGAATTTCCTCACAAAATTTATCTGCCCGAAAAAGGATTGCATAGCTTTCTTATTATGGGGTAACGGGAGTTGAGCTATGGCTCTAATACTTTCTTGGTCTATGCGAATACTTGATTGGGATATAACATGACCTAACAGCTTACCTTCCTCGACGCTGAAAATGGTTTTCTTTGGATTTAAGGATATACCATATTTCCTACACCTTTCGAAA
>CBVK0103536427.1:0-12580 GCA_900067695.1 Picea abies
TTTGAATGCAGCTATGACTACTCTTGAGAATATTGTTGGTGCATTCTTCAGTCCAAAATGCATGACTGTGTACTGGTAGGATTCCCATTCTGTGGAAAAAGTGGTTTTGTACTTGTCTTATGGAGCTATATTGATCTGATGGTAGCCTGAGAATCCATCTGTGAATGAGTATGCTTCCTAGCCCCGTACATTCTCTAGTACCTCATCTGTGAAAGGGGTTGGAAAAGGGTCATGTAGGCAGGCATCATTCAATTTCTTAAGATCTACACAGATCCTTATCCCTCCCTTCTTTTTCTCCTGAACTACCATAGGGCTTACCCATTCAGATTCCTCCATTGGTTCTATGATTCCAACCTCCAACATTCTATCAATTTCTACTTTTACTTTTTTCTTGTATATTGGGTTCATCGATATGGTCGTTGTCTGACTGATCTAGCCTCGGGTTTGAAAGGTATCTTCATCTCTCCTAGCTCTCCTGCTATGCCTTTCATCTATGTAAAGGTTTTTGAGAACATGTCATTGTACTCGCACATCAACTATGTTATCATTTCTATTGTTTATTCGTCCCAATAATCCCCAATATTGGCCATTTTGGGATTATCATTTGTCCCAATATTTACTTTATTCACCTTGATTGGCATAGGAAATAATTCAGATTCGAGATATGGATCTTCCACCTCTCGTTCTCCTTCAATTTCTGTAATTTGAATGTTGTGTGGTTCATCTTGATCTGGTGCTTCTTCCTGCACATGGTAGCATGACAATAGTTATTTCACTGTGTATCTGTTTTGATGTTGATACTCAGTTATAAGTTCAAACTCTGGTTCTTGAATGAATATTTCCCCTCTAATTTGTTTGAGTGTTGAATCCATGTTGGGGTTCTCATGTTCAAATGAGAAAGTGACTATAAAATTATGCTATAACAGTGTCCATTATGCAACACCTCTGTGCAATTCCTGGTCTACATACCAGTTTGTTGGAATCCCTTCCAACGTGTGAATAAAGTGATGAGACCATTCTTCTGGTGGTGTCATTCTCGATAGTGTTCTACACTTCTCCAAATGTTCTACTGGTGTCCCCTATCCATCATATCTCTGCAATTTATTGCTTCCCTGTTCTGCGCCAAATCGGATGTGCAATAATCGCTTACATTGGTATTAGTCCTTGATTGTCTCTTTGTGCGCACCCCACCATATTGCAGGTGTTGCAGTCCTTGATTGTCTCTTTGTGCGCACCCCACCATATTGCAGGTGTTGCCTTGAGTGCTATATCTAAAGCTAAGAGCCTATGATTTTCTAACACTTCATCTTCGTATCTTCTTAGGAATTCATCTAAGTCATTCACCCCATGAAAGTTGGGAGGTTCTCTTATCTCTGTACCTACCCGTCTTACTACGTGGTCTATTCTTGTGCACCTTCTTGTGGAGACTTCATGTAATCTCTGCTACCAATTCTCCAACACTGTATCTAAGTTTTATTTGCATGACGTGATACTTCACCAACTGAGTACCCCATCTGTAGTTGGATTCACATAACCTTCTTCTCGTGCAGTGGTACTGTATAACTAGTTAATTTCCTCTAGGTCTAAACAAGTGGGTTCTACAAACCTTTCTCCTTATGATGGTTCTAATGGCGCAATGAATCTGTACTCTCCTAAATCGAATGTCATCTTCCTCATCTTCAGATTGATTATGGCATGATTATCAAATGCCCAATCCAAGCCGAGCAATGTCGGATAAGGTGTTGTGCCAACCATTATTTTTATCACTTCGAAATCGACTTTAGTGTGCAATCCATTCAGATCTACTGTCACACCCTTTAGCCTTCCAATTGGCAGAACCCTGTGTTTATTTGCTAGTTTCAGTTGAATAGGTGAATATCCTAATGTGGGCTCTCCCATACATTTCCATGCCTTCTTGGGTAGTACATTCAATTTGGAGCCTAAATCCAGTATGATATCCCCCATGTTGAAATCTCCAATGTTGGTGTTCAGTCTGAATTCTCTACTTGTTCTCCTCCTTGTATGCAGATGATTAACTTTTTTATGTTCTAGTTTTCCCTCTACATCTATGCTACATCTTTCTAACATATTTTGTAACACTTTAACATATGATGGGTCGTTTAGTAGTTTAACACAGGATTGCAAAAAAGCCTTTATGGTGCGTACTTGTCCTATGGGTTTTTCTTCATTAGTGTGATCCAATGATGAAGGAATATCATACGTTGGTATGTCCTGAGTATGTTGTGCAGTTGATGTAGATGCAATGTCTAGCTTCAATAATTCTTGTCTAGCTTGCTTGAATATCTTCTTTTCGTTATGTGCATCAAACTGCTTCTGTGGTTCAACATTTTTCTTCACCCATTGGTGTTGTGATGGATCTTGTATTACTGCGTCATCTCTTGTCTTAGCTCCTCTGCGCGTAACTATGTTTATGTTTCTTCCATCATCCCTCACTTCTGTAGAGATCCATTGAACATTCTAATTGTTTTGATTTATCTTTTCCTAAATCTTCCCCAATAGTGTCAGACAATCTTTTGTGTCATGGTCAGATGTGTGACAGAACATACATGTCGCGGGTGGAAGTGGACATTCTCTTGCATAGTGTCCTAGGTGTTTTCAATTAATGAATACCATCGGTTCTTTGCCTCTTCCAAAGCCTCCTCTACCTCCTCCTCCACCTCTGTAGCCAACTCAATCTCCTCACGATGCATTGTACTATGGCACTTGGTTGCACTGCGCACGATTATATTGTGGTTGTGTGGTATTGCAATGCAGTTGCACAGTGTTATATTGTTGTGGCGCAATGTTATATGGCACTGGTACTTGGTTAAACTGTGGTGCAACGTGCCCTGTCATCATATCTGCCTGCACCCTATAGGTGTTTGATGTTCTTTCCCTCATCAGCTCCATTGTCCTGCAATCTTTGTCATTGTCTGATGTTCTTTCCCTCATCAGCTCCATTGTCCTGCAATCTTTGTCATCATGGCCTACTGACTTGAAAAAGCTGCTATATGAACTCTTAGGCATTGTCTGGTATTTTTTCATCATTAGACAGTGATATGGATCATGCCTGATCCAGAATCGGATCCAGGAGGCTTCCAGGTCCAGAAAAGGCTAAAAAATGAAATTTCTCGGAATCAAACGAAACCAATTCCATTGCGATTGGATCGTCGCACTGATTATGGCCATATATTTACTTTCTCAAACGAGCTTCATATGCGATAGTTATCACACTCTGACCATTTTCTCAAACAGCTAAAAAGTCAAAGGATTGGCAAAAAGTTAATGCTGACGTTAGCATGACATCACCAAAGACACCTCATGATGCTGATGTGGAAGAGACATGTGGCAACAATTGACTGGGAAGATGACAAATCAAATCATATTTGGACATGTGGCATGTGACACTTGTCAATTTTCAGGCAAATGAGGTGGTGCCACGTGGCCCAGGCATGGGCAGGCACGTGGCACCCAGTCAGTAGTTGTGTGGCAAGTTCCAAAAATGTTTTCGAAGTCCATGGGTTTTGAACCCACGACCACCATCAAGCCCAAGTGCGTTAACAAAGAGCCCTTTTACAAATGCACCACCAAGTTACTTATTAAATGAAACAAGTTAAATTTTATTTAAATTTGAATGTATTGTTATGTGGGCGGAAGGGGGCTAGGGCATAGCCCCAACCCACGTTTTTATTACATTATGTGACCACCATAGAACCAAGGGCGTGGGTGCCATATGCGCATGGATATTTGATAAGACCCTAGCCCTTGGATCTCAGGAAGATCCCACAAGACCAGGGGCTATCCCCTTAAAAGGTGTGTGAAGGTTCTATCCATTAACCAACGGTCTCATGCCATACGCCCACGACCAGGAGCTGGAGCCTATCCAAGGCCAACGCGCAGCCCAAAGGGTTGGCGCTTGGCCATATGGTGTTCATATGACCAGTTATAGGGGGCGCGTGCATAGACCAAGGGGGCTACTCTGTGTATTTTTAAATTATTTTTACAGAGTGGGTTTTTTAATAAAGTTTTGGGTCCATAATTGGTGTTTTGGGGATATTTTGGCCATTATTGGGAGATATTGGGATTTAATTGGTGTTTTGGGGATATTTTGGCCATTATTGGGAGATATTGGGATTTTTTTGACCCCAAATTTTGGGAGGAAGTTGGGGAAGGATAACCAACTTCAGATCTATAAAAAATAGGATTTTTGAGGCCATGGGGACACTCGGATCAGAGTTATGCTGAAGCAAAGCCAAGCCAAAGCCATTTTTATGTAGGGAAGCTGTTGAGGAGCATATGCTTGCGGGCCATTTCTGGAACTACACTCAGCCTTTTTCAGTGCCATCAGTTGTGTTGGATTTCTGAGGTCAAGAAGAACATAGTGAGACCAATATGAGATCCATTTGATGTACTTTTGTTTTACTTTGAAAGCATTGAAGAATTAATAAAGAAGCCTCCCCCACTAAGACAAAGGCTCGGAGATGTAGGCAATTTTGTGCTGAACTTCATTATCACTTCTCTTGTTATGGTTTTATGTTCTTATTACTTCAGTTCATATATGTATATGAGTTTATGGCTGTGATATAATTTTCTTATCTTCATCCTCTTTCATTAGCTTCTTAAATGGTTAATAAATGCATGAAAAAATAACTCAACCACAGTCATTTAAAAGATCTTTTCAGATCACAGGTCCCAATAGAACAGATAGATCTATGGAAGACTACCTTCAAGTCAAAAGAAGGTATTTTTGAATGGTTGGTCATGCCCTTTGGTTTGGAAAATGTTCCAACAACTTTCATGAGGATGATGGAATATATCCTGTGACCTTTCACCAATACTTTTGTAGTGGTGTATCTGGATGACATCCTCATCTACAGAAAGACTTGGTAGGAAAACTTGCAGCATATTTAGTAGGTTTTGCACACCCTACTGCAGCACAAGATAAATGTCAACTTGGAAAAATACTCCTTTGACATGGATAAGGTCCAATACCTAGGCCACATCGTGGATTAGCATAGTGTGCATGTGGATCTAGCTAATATCCAGGTCATCCATGACTAGTCAGCCACAACCAGACTCGTTGAGCTTTGGATCTTCTTAGGTATTGCCAATTTCTATCACAGATTTGTGTTAGGATTCTCCCATATTGCATGTGCCCTCATCCAAGTAACCAAAGGTGGTGGTAAGGAAAAAAAATTGTGGGGCTTGTCCCAACAACAAGCGTTAGATGATTTAAGCAATGCTTGTGCTCATCCCCAGTACTTCCATTATCAGACCTACAACAACCCTTTGAGATCGATACAGAGGCTTCAGACTATGCTCTGGGAGCAGTTCTCACTCAGCATGGACACCCCGTGGCCTATCATAGTGAGACACTATCATATGTTGTCTGTAAGTACCCTACTTATGACAAAGAGATATACTCCCTGAGTCAGAACTAGAAAGGGGGAGATGGATCATTGATGCGGAACCCAGTTCCACTATTGTTACCACCAAGGTCCATCCCGGTGAAACAAACGGTGCCTCTTTCATTCATATATGTGGGTAAAAGACACCCCACTGCACTTTATCATTGATAGTGGTAGCCAGAAGAACCTCATCTCATAATAGTTTATCAAGCGGCTAGCCCTACTGACAACGTTGCACCCACAACCATACACCATTTGATGGCTCTGCCAAGGAAGTGATCTTCACGTCAGCCAATAGTGTCACATGTTGTATGACATCAAGCCCTTGAAAGATGAGGTATTGTGTGATATTTATCCTCTTGAAGTTTGTAATGTTCTTTCGGACCAACTTTATTTATGGAAACATCATGTTGTATATGAGTCTAGGCCTCGCAGTGTTATTATTACTTTGAACATGAAATTAAACAGAATACCTGAGGCAGTCCCACCTAGTGCTATTTCCTTGATCTCTGGCAAGCAGTGCAGGAAGGTCATCTCTCAGACCAATAGTTTGTCTTCTTCGTGATTATCTCTTAGAGCCAGTGAAAGATTGTAGCCACATCCAGGGCCTCCATGACCAACCTATCCACACAACAGAAGCAAGTGGACAAGGTTGTGGCAGAATAGAAAGATATCTTCTCCTCACCTACCAGGGCACCTTTTCATTATCAAGTCAATCATCCCATCGATCTGACCCCTGACACATCGCTACCCAATGGGCCAGTCTACCATTGTTTTCTGTTAGAAAATGAGGAGATCAAGCAATAGATCTAAGAACTGTTCCACAAGGGGCACATCTATCTCATTTCATCACCTTGTGGGAGCCTAATCATGCTGGTGCAGAAGAAAGACAGGACCTGGCGACTCTGCATTGATTACTAGACCCTAAATAAATCCACAGTCAAAACTGATACCTGATTCCCAGAATCGACGATCTCCTTGATCAACTCAAGGGGGGGAAATACTTCAGTAAGATTGATTTAAAGTCTGGCTACCACCAGGTCCCCATAAAACAAAAAAATGTATGGAAGACCGCCTTCAAGTCAAAAGAAGGTCTTTTTGAATGGTTGTTCATGTCCTTTGGTTTGAAAAATTCTCCAGCATCTTTCATGAGGATGATGGACAATATCATGTGACCTTTCATGAATACTTTTGTAGTGTTGTATCTGGATGACATCCTCAACTACAACAAGACTTGGGCAGAACACTTACAACATATTCAACAAGTTTTGCACACTCTGTGATAGCATAAGATATATTCCAACTCAAAAAATGATCCTTCGGCATGGAGAGGGTCCAGTACCTAGGCTACATCGTGGATCAACATGGTCTGCATGTGGATCCAACCAAGATGCAGGTAATCCATGACTGGCCAGCCCCAACCACAGTCACTCAAATTCGAAGCTTCTTAGGCCTTGCCAATTTCTATCTCAAGTTCATGTTGGGATTCTACCATATTGCATGGGCCCTCAGCCAACTAACCAGAGGTGTTGGTAAGGAAAACAATTTGTGGGGCGTGTACCAACAACAAGCGTTCGATGATTTAAAGAAGCGCTTGTGCTCAGCCCCAGTACTTTCATTACCAGACCTGCAACAACCCTTTGATATCAAGACAGATGCTTTGGACTATGTTGTGGGTGCATTTCTCACTCAGAACGACCACCCCATGGCCTATCATAGTAAGACACTATCAAATGTTGTATGTAAGTACCCTACTTATGAGAAAGAAATGTACTCCATTATGAAAGCCTACCACCAGTGAAGAAATTACATTATCAGGAAGGAGACAATCATCCACACGGATCATAAACCACTGCAGTTAATGTAGACACGAGGAAAATTGTAGAATGACCACCATCAGAAGTGGTCCACATACTTGCAATAGTTCCACCTCAACATCAAGTATAAAACAAGAAGTACCGACCAAGTCGTTGAATGCCTCAACTGACCCCCAGTCGTACCACTCACCATGGTGCTAGACTCTTGCATCCATAAGACCTGTGGATGGCCCAAACTTTAGGAGATAGACCTTGACTTCTCCACCACATACCAAATGTTGGGCACAAACTCAGTTGTCACTAATTTCCATCTTTAGAATGGGTTATTGTGTCGATTGGGCCATCTTTGTGTTCCATCAAGCAAGCGAGCGAAGCTGATTTAGGAATCCCACTACAGTTGGGTGGTAGGACACTTTGACGTCGAAAATATAGTGGTAGTGCTGCAGAAACATTTCTACTGGCCAAAACTTCAACAGGATGTCAACAAGTATATCATATCCTGCACTGCCTATGCTATTTCCAAACCGACCACTAACAAACAGGGCATGTACACCCCTCTTCCTACTCCTAAAAAGCCACGGGAATCAATCTCAATGGACTACATGTCAGGACTTTCATCCACCAAAAGGGGAAATGACTTTGTTTTTGTGGTTGTTGATCGATTTTCCAAGATGGTGATTATGGTCGCCTACAAGAACCTACTCCTAAAAAGCCACGGGAATCAATCTCAATGGACTACATGTCAGGACTTTCATCCACCAAAAGGGGAAATGACTTTGTTTTTGTGGTTGTTGATCGATTTTCCAAGATGGTGATTATGGTCGCCTACAAGAAGAGCATCATAATAGAGGCCACTACCAAGCTCTTATTTGAATGAGTATGGGTATGTTTTGTAATCCCACAAACCATTGTCTTAGATAGGGTTATTCGGTTCCTCAGCAAATTTTGTTCGAGCCTCTGGTCAATGCTGGACACCAAGCTCACCAAATCCACTTCCTTCCACACCCAGACAGATGGCCAAACCAAGGTCGTCAATCAAATGATCATGCATATCCTGCACATGTACCACTCAAAGCACCCCTGCACATGAGATGAGATTCTTCCCTATGCTCATCATAGCTACAACCGAGCCCTACATAGCTCAACTGGCCACATCCCCTTTCAGGTGGGGTCATCATAGCTACAACCGAGCCCTACATAGCTCAACTGGCCACATCCCCTTTCAGGTGGGGTTGGTATTCCAACCATTGGGTCCCATGGATGTTGCAACACCCCTTCCTACCACCCTAGCCGACTCATCACCTGCTCCAGCTGAAGCTGACAAATACTCTAATTTCATTGAGTGGATCTAGCACATCCACCAATAGGTTCAGGATATTTTATAGAATTCCAATGCCAAGTATAAGCAGCGCCATGATTAACATTGGGTGCCACATAAGTTTCAGGTGGGAGACAAAGTTTGGTTTCACTTGCAAAAAGAACGCTTTACAGGGCCCCATCAGAAGATTCACCCACTCCGTTATGGACCTTACACCATCAACAAGGTTGTGGGTGACAATTCTTTTGAGCTCAACATTCCCCCTTTCCTTGGCCTGCATCGTTTATTCAACGTGGATCTCCTTTGGCCATACTTCCCACCATTATTAGACACCTCAGTGATAGCAGAACAATTGACACAAACAGAGCTCAACCCTCAATGCATGCAACATGCATCCAGTGATCATATTGTGGACACATATGTCAAGTTCACTCGTCAGTAAAGGATCCATGTTTATCTAGTTGTCAAAGCAGGTCAGCTCCTGCACCAAAGCAAGTGGCCCCATCGGGGCCAAATTCACTAGAAATTTCCTCATCTTATGGGGGATCTCAATGCAATGGAGACCATTGATTCATAAGGGTAGGATTGATCCATATGGATTTCAGCAGCCTCCCACCTATTTGGTTGTTTTCTTCTAGTTTTCAGGTCCCCAACTTACGGGGCCGTTTTTTAGGCCCTAAACATCATTTTTATGGCTCTCCACAGTCATAACATGATTAAAATTAGATTTTTTGCGGAAACATGTGTATTCCTCTAACATACCTTTCCAATGGGCTATCATGCACCTAAAACAGAGATCATATGCAAAATTTACAACCATGGGAAGTTTATGTACAAACTTACCCCAACAAGGCCCACATGACTTTTGGCGCTTCATCTCCTACGGTTAGGTTTTTTGATGTCTATGATTTTTTCATTCTTGTTTATTGTAAAAATTCTTGGAGAGCCTCATTGTAACCATATTCTTAAGAATGAGCACAACCATCACATCTCTTCTTAGAGATAAGCCACCACCATTCTAGCAAGCTTGTTTTCAATCTGCATTTTACAGTTTCAGCATATTTTCTTATTGAATAAAAGTCAATTTTACTATATCTTTGTTATTTTTCCTTGTGTTTCTGTGTTAATAATAATAATAATCTATATTCATTTTGTTCTTCTAATAAAATCAAGATCAGTGGTATCAGAGCGATCTGCTCCTTATTGTTCTTAATGAATGTCCCCAACGAGGTCAGGGTACAAATAATTGGGTCTCGAGCTCGTTTATCTTGAGGGAAAAATACTTCGCATGCCCAAGTGACCTCTCATGGTAGGAGATGATGGATATTTTTTTTCAAATCTTTCAGCGACTACCAACAGGCGATGCATCTTCCTCGAGCGGATATGTCGCCCCCTTCAAGGTACAAATCAACTTTTATATTCCTATATTTGAAGTTCATATAGACGTAGATGTTGTAGACAAATGGTTGAATCTTCTAGAAGGGTATTTTTATGTCCATAAATTTTTTAACAGAGAAAATATTACGTTTTCACTCCTCAAATTCGTTCCCCATGTCAAATATTGGTGGGATAATTTTTGTGAGCAAAAGGAAATAGAGGAACCATCATTATTTGCAGTTGCGGTCATCGGGGAGTCCTTTAGGGATTTTATAAAGGAACAATACTACCCTATAAGAATTTATGACGACCAGTGTACAAAATGGACCACAATGCGACAGGAAAGAGACCAAGTAGTGTCAGAGTTCACAAATATCTTCCATACCTTGCGCACCAAGCTGGGAATCAAATATTCTGAGTGAAATTTGGTGCTCAACTATCACAGTGGTCTTCATAGATACATCTAGGCCAAAATGGATTTTTTGGACATATCATCCTTGGGCATGGCCTGTCGATATGCCTTCAAAAGCGATCAGAATCTTAAACAAAATACGCAGCAATTTCGGCCTAGGAACCCCTCACAGCAAAATCAAGGAAAGGGTAGCCCCAACCCATAGAAAAAAGGCCAGAGAAAGTATGGACAGCCTCAAGACAACCAGTCTAGCCCACAAGGAAAGAAGGACACCAGAAAGAAAAATAAATATATCGGGAAGTGGTGCGACTTCCATAAGATCCCCTGGCATAACATTGTTGATTGTCGCTCAAATTAATCGTTGATGGCTGAGATGAAAGCCTATGAATCAGATGTAGGTTCTGAATCTGAGTTAGAATCAGAAAGGGGTAGATGGATCATTGACATATAACTCATTGCTATCGTTGCTTCCACCAAGTTCCATCCTAGTGAACCAGACAATCTAGTAGAAGGAGAGCACCTATTTCATTCACAGATGAGGGTAAAAGGCACCTCATTTTACTTCATCGTTTATAGTGGTAGATAGAAGAACCTCATCTCAGCATAGGTCCTCAAATGGCTAGCCATGTTGATGACACTGCACCCACAACCCAACACCATTTGGATGGCTCCGCCAAGGGAGCGATCTATGCGTAAACAAATAGTGTTTCATGTCGTATGAAATCAAGACCTTCAAAGATGAGGTATTTTGTGATGTTTCTCCTCTCAAAGTTTGTAATGGTATTTTGGTCCAAACTTATTTAAGGAAACTTCATGATGCATATGAGTCTAGGCCTCACAATGTTATTATTACTTTGGACAGGAAATTGTACAGGATACCAGAGGCAGTCCCACCTAATTCTATTTCCTTGATATTTGTCAAGCAATGCAGGAAGGGAATCTCTCATACCGAGAAGTTTGTCTTCTTCATGATTCCCTCTCAGAGAGAGTGAAATATTTCATCCAAATCCAAGGCCTCCACTATCGACCACTCCACACAGCAGAAGCAAGTGGATAAGGTCTTGGAAGAATACAAAGATATATTCTCCTCACCTAATGGGGTACCTCTGCACTATTAGGTCAAGCATCCCACCGATCTAACCCACAACACATCACTACCCAATGGGCTAGTCTACCTCCTCTCTTTGTTAAAGAATGAGGAGATCAAGCGACAGATCCAAGAAATTCTCCACAATGTGCACATTCATCCTAGCTCATCGTCTTGTGGGATCCCAATCGTGCATTGATTATCGGTCCCTAAATAAAATCACAGTCAGGAACCGATACCCAATTCCCCGAATTGAAAATCTCCTTGATCATCTTGAGGAGGCCAAATACTTCAGTAAGATTGATCTAAATTCTTGCTACCACCAGGTCACAATAGAACAAACAGATGTATGGAAGACCACCTTCAAGTCAAAAGAAGGTATTTTTGAATGGTTGGTCATGCACTTTGGTTTAAAAAATTCTTTAGCAACTTTCATGAGGATGATGGACGATATCCTGCGACCCTTCACCAATAATTTTGTAGTGGTGTATTTGGATGACATCCTCATCTACAACAAGACTTGGGAGGAATACTTGTAGCATATTCAATAGGTTTTCCACACCCTATGATAGCACAAGCTATATGCCAACTTGGAAAAATTCTCCTTCAGAATGGATAGGGTCAAGTACCTAGGCTACATCGCGGATCAACATGGTGTGCATGTGGATCCAGCCAAGGTCCAGGTCATCTGTGACTGGACAACCCCAACCACACTCCATGAGCTTTAGAGCTTCTTAGGCCTTACCAATTTCTATCACAGATTCATGTTCAGATTCTTCCATATTGCATCGGCCCTCAACCAAATAACTAGAGGTGGTTGTAATTAAAACTTTATGTGGGGCATGTCCCAACAACATGCGTTCGATGATTTAAAGTATCACTTTTTCCCTGCCCTAGTAATTTCATTACCAGACCTGTAGCAGCCCTTTGATATTGAGATAGATGCTTCAGACTATGTTGTGGGTGTAGTTCTCACTCAGCATGACCACCCCGTGGCCTATCATAGTGAGACATTATCATATTTTGTCTATAAGTACACTAATTAAAAAAAAAAGATATACTCCATTGTGCAAGCCTGTCACCAGTGGAGACATTACATTATTGGGAGGGGGACAATCATCCACACTGATCATAAGCCACTATAGTTCATGCAGACACAAG
>CBVK0103536451.1:0-36456 GCA_900067695.1 Picea abies
GGGGGGGGGGGGCGTCCAAAATCGGAGATAACAAAGGCATATATTTGAACGACTGAGATGCAAGCACTTTCATCAATGACAAAGATTGGATTTCGGACTGCCTCGACCATTCTTCTTTTAATGGTAGGGGGGGTCCGGAATGTTGGTTATATTTTGTGCATAGATCTACGGTCCAAGAGCAGGCACATTAATGGATGGCTCGTGGTGTTTTTCGGACCCCCCCAATCGATCTGTTTTTAACGGAGGGTGGGTTCGGAATTGAATGTTTTCTGGTGGGTCCTTTATCTCCACATGGCAAGAATTCATTGGTTCTGAATCTCACCACTTATTACTGTCTGACATGCCTCGTCACCCCATGATGTCATTTTCCACCCTTTTCCGTAAAGGTCACGTCTTAGAAATCCGTCAGTCCTCTTCCCTGTTTCACCTATTATGAGTCCCTTCACTATGGTCACTTCCCCCAATCAATACCCACCACGTCGCCCAACCATATTATTTAGTCATTTTCACCTGCCATGTCATGCTCTAAACGACCCGTTGGCCATTTATTATTGGCTAAATTATTCGTTAACCTGTTGACCTGTCCCCCATGCCCAATGGGTATCCATTTGTTCAAAACTACCCCTACTCTTCATTCTCCCATCATTTACCCTGTCGCTGCACCAGAGATTTTTCCCCATTTTCCTCTCCGTTACATTCAATTACCCAAAGTCACGGTCATTCCCTCTAACCTTTTTTTTTTATTTGCAGGTATTGTTACAGTGATTGTGCCAAAATCAAAGAAAACAGAGGCCGAGGAAAATCCTTTCCTCTCGCCTCCTGTCAACCTCGAAAGGATCCCTCTGGCTAACAAAGACCATTTAATTGCAGACATGAGATGCGAATTTGACTTTGTGGACCTACAATGATTTCTTAAAGAAGTTTTCTTAGACTAGAGTGATGAAATTGGGCTCTGGGAGTCCAACCTTCCTCTGTATCGTTTCCCGCAGATTCACCATTTTCCCGAATTCACCCTCAAATTCCAGGCCCATTATATCCCTGAACAAAGAGCCATTATCTCTTCATCTGGAGAAATTATTTTCCTCATCACACCAGAAACCATCGACCAGATGATGCATATACCCAGAACTGAATCTGCCTCACCTTTCAACCTCGAAATCATCACATAGCTCTACCAGAAACTGTCATTCCCCCAAAGAGCTCAAATTTTTGATCTTTTTTTCCCACAATCCTCTCAACTCCCCACTACAAAACCCCCTGATCCTTCCTCCCTGTTCTCAGTAAAGGGAAACTAGGTCATCATGTCACTATGTACCTTGCTTGGATATTTTTTGGATCAATGGGTGGACGAACCCATCTTGGGATTTCTGTCCATTTTCTCCACCGATGAGAGACCCAATACTCAGTTCGTCTAAAGTATGTTCCTGGCAGACAACATTCACGAACAATTCATTTACTTCACCACAGAAGGCATGTTCCGATATTCTTCAATACTGGCTTACTTGTTCATTTTCTTTCAAGCGGACAAATTTTCCTTTTTAATGCAGAAGATGGACAAGGATGGGAGACCGTAGGCATTAACAACATGGACTTCACTGCTCAGACATAACTCTACAAAATTAAGTTTCAAGAAGTTCTACCACCCAGTGGTGAGTATGCCCAGTAGCAGACTCAAACCTAGAACTAATGAGGAAATTTAGAGGATTTTACATCTCTCGGACCTTACAAAGACTGGTGATTGGTGCATGTACCAAAACCACACTGAGATCAGAGTTTATGGGTGTGAGTTGGCCCCATATAAGTTGCCCAGGTATTTACCAGTGAGGATTTTTCCCCTGAAATACATAAGGTAGATGATAAATTCAGACGACATACATTTCGTGTCTCTAGAAAAGAAGCAACAAATTAGAATTAAAGGCTAGATTGGGTCTTTCATCTGCAATATCCGAGGTGTTGGAGAGGAAGCAGATAGATTGTTGAAAGAGATGAAGTTGCAGAGTAGTTTCATATGGCATTATGACCCATGCGGGATAATTTCAGAGATGAGAGTTAAAAATAAGAATATCACCTATGTTCATACATCTAGGCCTCAGATAGAGAAGTATGCCAACCAAACAAAATGCTATCCAAGCACTATGGTTGAGATGGAACAACAAGAAATTTCAGTCATTGTCTCACAGACAACTACAACATAGGTTTCCAAGGAGAAAATTCCCAGGAAGGACACTTCACCTTCCGTCACTGAAGTATCATCCGAAGAGTTCCAATTACACACCAAGAGGCCAAAAACCAGTCACACACCTGACACAGCTGGTGAAAAGGGAATTCAGTCCACTACAATCATGGAGGTTGATTGGTCGCTCCTTAGTGCAAGAAACAAACAAATTATGACTACAGTGTTGCCCAAGAAACCTACAGTTACTCCACCAATCAACCAGCCGAGAAAAACAAGACCAAAACTGAGTATTTTTGAGAAGTATGATCTAATCAAAAAGAAAACTCAGACGTTGACCAGCAACACATATGCTCATTTCTGGAAGCAAACATCAACTGCACAACATAGACTGTTGTCTGTGTTCAATACTGAGAAGGCTAAAATGCACATGGCATTTCTACAAGCACAGGTGCCAGACCCGAAAGTAATCACCGATTACAAAAGGGTGACATTTGAATTTTTAGACTAAAGATGTGCATCCAACAGTCAAATGGATCTGCATAGGCAAACTAGAGAAATAGTTTTCTCCACATTGGAAAATGATTCTACTACTGCCTCCAAGCTATAGGTATCTCTGAAAAATGTCCAGATGCAGCTGAAGTTATAAAATATATCATCCTTTGCCAAGGACAACAGGATTAATACATTGGAAGAACTGGTCCTCAAGATCGGGTATGATCCCTCGAATGTGAAAGTAGTCGAGGAGATGCTCAAAAAGAAAAATGTCGATATAGCATCTCTAAGGAAACAGTTGAAGCTGCCACCAACAGAAGAATCACAAGCAAAGGAAATAGCGGAGACAAAAGGAAAAAAAGATGAGATGCTCAAGCTGATCATGGAGTAGAATGCACAGTTGAAGGAAATGGAAGCAGAATTGGAAAAACTAGTCAAAGAGAAGGAGCAATCAAAGCCCATGGAAGTCATTCCACTGAGCACAGTTCCACTCATAGGAGTCTCTTCCGATCTCACCTCAAATTTTTGATCTTTTTTTCCCACAATCCTCTCAACTCCCCACTACAAAACCCCCTGATCCTTCCTCCCTGTTCTCAGTAAAGGGAAACTAGGTCATCATGTCACTATGTACCTTGCTTGGATATTTTTTGGATCAATGGGTGGACGAACCCATCTTGGGATTTCTGTCCATTTTCTCCACCGATGAGAGACCCAATACTCAGTTCGTCTAAAGTATGTTCCTGGCAGACAACATTCACGAACAATTCATTTACTTCACCACAGAAGGCATGTTCCGATATTCTTCAATACTGGCTTACTTGTTCATTTTCTTTCAAGCGGACAAATTTTCCTTTTTAATGCAGAAGATGGACAAGGATGGGAGACCGTAGGCATTAACAACATGGACTTCACTGCTCAGACATAACTCTACAAAATTAAGTTTCAAGAAGTTCTACCACCCAGTGGTGAGTATGCCCAGTAGCAGACTCAAACCTAGAACTAATGAGGAAATTTAGAGGATTTTACATCTCTCGGACCTTACAAAGACTGGTGATTGGTGCATGTACCAAAACCACACTGAGATCAGAGTTTATGGGTGTGAGTTGGCCCCATATAAGTTGCCCAGGTATTTACCAGTGAGGATTTTTCCCCTGAAATACATAAGGTAGATGATAAATTCAGACGACATACATTTCGTGTCTCTAGAAAAGAAGCAACAAATTAGAATTAAAGGCTAGATTGGGTCTTTCATCTGCAATATCCGAGGTGTTGGAGAGGAAGCAGATAGATTGTTGAAAGAGATGAAGTTGCAGAGTAGTTTCATATGGCATTATGACCCATGCGGGATAATTTCAGAGATGAGAGTTAAAAATAAGAATATCACCTATGTTCATACATCTAGGCCTCAGATAGAGAAGTATGCCAACCAAACAAAATGCTATCCAAGCACTATGGTTGAGATGGAACAACAAGAAATTTCAGTCATTGTCTCACAGACAACTACAACATAGGTTTCCAAGGAGAAAATTCCCAGGAAGGACACTTCACCTTCCGTCACTGAAGTATCATCCGAAGAGTTCCAATTACACACCAAGAGGCCAAAAACCAGTCACACACCTGACACAGCTGGTGAAAAGGGAATTCAGTCCACTACAATCATGGAGGTTGATTGGTCGCTCCTTAGTGCAAGAAACAAACAAATTATGACTACAGTGTTGCCCAAGAAACCTACAGTTACTCCACCAATCAACCAGCCGAGAAAAACAAGACCAAAACTGAGTATTTTTGAGAAGTATGATCTAATCAAAAAGAAAACTCAGACGTTGACCAGCAACACATATGCTCATTTCTGGAAGCAAACATCAACTGCACAACATAGACTGTTGTCTGTGTTCAATACTGAGAAGGCTAAAATGCACATGGCATTTCTACAAGCACAGGTGCCAGACCCGAAAGTAATCACCGATTACAAAAGGGTGACATTTGAATTTTTAGACTAAAGATGTGCATCCAACAGTCAAATGGATCTGCATAGGCAAACTAGAGAAATAGTTTTCTCCACATTGGAAAATGATTCTACTACTGCCTCCAAGCTATAGGTATCTCTGAAAAATGTCCAGATGCAGCTGAAGTTATAAAATATATCATCCTTTGCCAAGGACAACAGGATTAATACATTGGAAGAACTGGTCCTCAAGATCGGGTATGATCCCTCGAATGTGAAAGTAGTCGAGGAGATGCTCAAAAAGAAAAATGTCGATATAGCATCTCTAAGGAAACAGTTGAAGCTGCCACCAACAGAAGAATCACAAGCAAAGGAAATAGCGGAGACAAAAGGAAAAAAAGATGAGATGCTCAAGCTGATCATGGAGTAGAATGCACAGTTGAAGGAAATGGAAGCAGAATTGGAAAAACTAGTCAAAGAGAAGGAGCAATCAAAGCCCATGGAAGTCATTCCACTGAGCACAGTTCCACTCATAGGAGTAAGCACATCATCTGCAGTAGAAATACCCTCGGCAACTCCACTAACAACTCTAGAGAAGATAGTTGAATTGGCTAAATCCATGGAAGAGATGAATTTGCAAAAGACAAAGATTAGCAGACTTAGAAAGGAGATTGAGAACCTTCAGGAACTCAAGTCTTCCTACCAAACCAACTACTCCAAGAAAAAAAAAATGTCAGATCACCTCAAGAAGGAATTGCAGCAGCTTCAGAAGCAAACAGTGGCAGGAAAAACACTTGTTGAGGTCAAAGAAAGTGTCTGGACAGACATCACCAAGTCTATGAATGAAATATGGTCGATGATACAAATTATGTTCGAGAAAAATGAGCTGGTGTAGAGAAGTAAGCAGGCTATCGAGAAGATAAGAGCAGAACTGGGAGAGATGCCCACATAATCTACTGAGATCATCAAATTCCTGAATTCCAAAACCAAAGAAGAGCTTGAAGATTTGAAGATTGAAGATAGGACAGAGACAATTCTTGAGGTCAAGAGGATCCTAGCTAAGAGAGGACTGATGCTACACCTGGAGGAAAAGGTCCAGACCATGGACATAGGAGTGCAAATATTATTCAACAAGATTGAAGCTCTGCAGAAGAAAGGCCTTCCTGGTTTGAGAGTTATAAACGACAAATTGATGACACTACCTGATTATCAAAAGAAATTAGCCACTATGGCTAAAGATAGCTCAAAATTCTTAGGAATCCAAGGAAATATCATAGGCAAGGAATTCTTAGATGCTTTACAGTTAGACATCAGCATACATCATGAGATTCAGTACATCTTCATCGTCAAACCAACTTTTTCCAAGTACACAGAGATGGACGAAGTATACCGAAGATTACACAAAGTTGTCGTTCCCAGTCACCTTCGATGGGCAGATCTTTGCAATATGATTAAGTAGTCAATGAGGTGTCCAAGCCTCATTAGCTATCCAGTCAGACGAGGTCGTGCAGAGGCCTCACCATTGGTTCACCCCAAAAATCAGCATGAAAGTTTGACACATCATCAAACAATTTTCCTAGATTTTTGTATCTTCTTAAGTTAGTTAGCTAAATTTAGATTTGCCACGTCTTGATCTTTAATGACAGGATCGTTTGTAATTTTGATTATAAATACTTCACACTTTGAAGTACTAAGGGTTGATCTTTACGCCCTGCGAGCTACAAGACTATAATATTTTTATCAAGAGATCTTCCATTAATACAAAGAGACGTTTCACAGGATTCTTACATGTATTCATTGGTGATGTTTTCTTTTCTATGTTAAATGTTCTTCTCGCTTAGTTATCGCATTGTTTTCCAAATCTAATCTTTGAAAGTAACACATGTTGCAGGATTTATCTTTGTATACCCTGTTTCTGACTTTGAAAGATTTTAATGTTTATCTTCTGATATTACAGTGAAGAAATTCTTAACTGCTTCTTTACTTTAATTAATATTGTCATCTTTTCTGCTATTCATCATTTTTACTGCTAAAGAATCCAACGAATGCATTATCTTGCCCTGTGAAAAGAATATTTTGTTTTCTGGTTTAGATTTTTATCTCATAATATAGACCCCATAGCCCAATGGATGTGTAAATCTCTTTCAGCCAACTTAACAAAATCAACAACAAACAATTAAACTTATTTTATACAACTAGCCTAATATCTAAAAGTTAAAGCAAATCTAAATCATATAGAGAGATCCCTCTCTGAAGCTGGTAGGGATAGATTCCAATTTCGATGTGGTTGGATAAATTTACCTCTGGTAGATTTCTTCTTCCCTAACAACCTTTGGGAATTTACAGAGTGTTAACATATTGGTGACTCCACTGGGGACAAGAACGAACTTTTCAACCCCATGTTTTATTTCCCTAGAAGAAAACTTTGCTTTTGAAAAAATTGCAAATCTGAGAAAGAAATAATGTTTAGAGGTTGTTAAAAGCTTGTACATATTAATTTCGAAATCATAAAACTAATATATATATATATATATATATATATATATAAATCAAAAAAGAAATCTGGCTCCTAAAAGAGTTTATACTCGATCCCACCTAGACCCGGAACCTACAGTAGCAACTGATAATCCAGAATAGCTACTCAGGAAAAGGACCATTGTAGAAGGTTCAGGAAGTTATAGTCCCCTTCAAAGGTCCCTTTCTCTTCCAGAGGAACTTGTTTCCCTTCAAGATGTTCACTTTGACATCCTTTTTGAACAAAGCCTGTTTAGAATGAAATCTGATAGCTTTGTGACTGAAATCATTCTAGATCCAACCGTCTTGCAACCACGGACCCCTGAAGTTCTATCTCCCCCTTCCACACCTCAAACCTCTCACTCTGTGTTATTTAGTCCCTCATCCTCAACTTCTGTCACCACCCCATTTATCACTCAGGTTGTTGTCCCGCCTCCTCCACCTATCATGGCAGCTAGATATGCTCCTTTTGTTTTGGCCGCACCTCTACACACTATGCCCTAGGATTATCAAGAAAGACTCCCACAGTTTGATGGTATGGGTCCCATGAATGCACAACAACACGTTGATAAAATGAACGATTATTTTGACTTACAAGAAGTAGATGAAGCTGACGTTCAAATGAGATTGTTTGCGTAGATTTTAACATGTGACGTTAAGAAATGGTACAAAGGCTTATGTGTTGCCTCAGTGCTCGACCTTCCAGCATTTCAAAGAAGTTTTCTAGACAGATGGGAAGTAAATAAAAATCCTCTCCAGATCTTGTCAGAATACGATAACATCAGAAGGAATCAAGGTGAGACAATACAAGATTACTGCACCCGTATCAACAATTTGTACAATGCAATTCCAGCCGATATTAAACCTCCACAAGGTTTAGCATTGATAAAATTCCCTGACAGCTTCGACGCTGATATGTGGTATCAATTAAGGGAGAGAAACTCCACCACCCTAGAAGACATGAAAAAAGGTGCAATAAGCGTAGAGGAAAACCTTTTGGCTAAAAGGGCATGACAGAGGACGAAGAGGAGAGTCACAATTAAAGAAGAACCTTCCACATCTTCTTCCAATTCCAAATTGGATTCCTTAGCTAGAGAAATGGAAATAATAATGGAGAGGATTAATGTATCTGAAAGAAACCCCCCCAGAGAAAACCAACCAGCTCCTCAAATTCAGAATCCTAATTTCAGAAGAAATCCTCCTCAAATCCGGCAGAGAGATCCTAGGGATAAAAGAGAACAGAGGGGTCCTGATCAATAGATCAGACCTCCCCTACAGGAAAATTACGCAGATGAAGGGGAATAGGTAATTGAAGAATTGGAGGATACACACATAAACCTCATGGGAATTCACGATAACAAAGCTATTTTCCTCACTCAGGAAGAGAAAAAACTTTTTCTTCTTTCTCAAACAAAGGTGAATGAAGAAGCCGAAGATGCCAAACATAAGGAATTTTAAAATGATATTATGGAGGTACACAGGAAGTACAATATGCGAAGTAAGAAGACAGATGAAAGTTCCCCAAAAAAGGTAACCGAAACAAAGAATATAGTCGAAACTAAGAAATCCCCTGAGCCTTCTACCAAGAAGATCCCTGAAAAAGGTAATGCTGAAGTTCTAGCAAAAAGAAACCTTACCATTCTACAAAGATCCATGTAGACTGAGGTTTCATCAACCAATCCACCAAGCATTCCTACCTAGAAAGCTATGGTGGACAAATCAAAATTGCTAGGCCAAAGCAGAGCACCTGTTCCTTTCAACCTTGAAGGGGAATTGGCCAAAGTGAAAAATCCCATTCCCCTTTCCAAGATGATGAGTAAGTACACTTACCGATCTCAGGTAATCAAAGCACTGAGTATTGAACCTGATATAGGCACAAAGGCTTTAACTATTGGATTGGTGAATCATTTGTACATGGTAAATCTTACCGATGATCAACCTGAACTCCTGTTTGGCCCTGAAGTTGATGGTCAAACTGACAATGGTGTTGTTGCTCCTTTTTACATCAGTCTTATTATACACGACCTGATTCTTCATAATGCTATGTTAGATTTGATCGCTTCCTATAATCTAATTCCTAAAGCAGTGATGGAAAAACTGGGACTCGAGGTCACCAGACCTTACAAGGATTTACACTCTTTTGACTCCAGTAAATTTAGATGTATTGGTTTGATCAAGGACTTATGTATCACCCTGGTTCAGATTCTTGCAAAAAGCATGGTTATTGATGTTGTGGTCACATACATTCCCCCAAAATATGGTATGTTTTTGTCTCGGTCTTGGGGGGCCAAGTTGAAAGGTACTTTGCAGTTGGATATGTCGTATGCCACCATCCCAGTATTTGGGCAACAGAGAACACTATACAGAGAAATGTTGATGACATACATGGTTAGTAGCAAAGAAAAACCACATAACATCCTCTGTACTCTGCACACTCGGATCTAGATTCCTTCATCCTGTATAACGATGGTGATATGGAAGAGAAAATCACTCATCTGGAAGAAGATACATCTGATCTGAAACAAGGCCAAGAAATCACTAAGGCAGAAATAAAGAAAAATGTTATAAGTGAGGAATTGCCAATAGATTTATGGATCATGGATTTCGATGGAGCTGTAAGAAAAGAAGGAGCTGGAGCAGGAGTTTGGTTGCACAATAAAAAATCCAGGTATTTAGAGAACCATTCTTACAAACTAAATTTTCAATGCACTAACAATATAGCCGAGTACGAAGCTTTGATGCTCGGTCTGAATCTACTAAAGAAGGTTGGTGCCAAACAAATCATGGTAAGAGGAGACTCTGAATTAATTATCAAACAAATTAAAGGTGAGTATGCAGAAAAACATCCCCATCTTAGAGCCTATAGGAATGTTGTTTTGAATGTCCTTAATGTTTCACTGAAGTTGATTTGCAAGTGATGCCTAGGGTACAGAATATTTTAGCAGATGGATTAGCTACGTCAGCAGCTACATGCAAGATACCGTTTCGTTCCACTCGCCCATACATGGTGGAGGTGAAGTGTAGACCGACTTTCCCAGACAATATCAGATACTAGTCAGTATTTTGGAACGATGATCAAATTGAATATTTTCTACAATGTAAAAATGATTTCGAGTGTACAAACATAGACTTAGAAAATGATGACGAAAATGTAAATAAATCTGATTTTGGAAATGATAGTGTAAATAAAATAGATTCGAGAGATTTAGGTGAAGATGAGATAGAGTCCGATGTTCGACATTTAAAGAGTAACATTTTACCTAGGGGTTTATTTCCGTTAGAAGACTTGTTTGATTTCAATGATGTAGAAAAAAAAACAAAAATCGAAGCCAGTGGTAAAGAAGTTGAAGATTGTAACATAGGGACAGAGGAGAAACCCAAGATGGTAAAACTTTAAAAATCATTACCTCCTAAGAAGAAACTCAAATACATTGAACTTTTCAAGGAATATTTGGACGTATTTGCTTGAGGTTATGAGGATTTGAAATCTTATGACACGAGCATCATACAACATAGGATCCCGATAAAAGAAGATCAAAAACCTTTCAGATAGAAAATTAGGAGAATCAATCCCAAGTTAATTCCCTTGATAGAGAAAGAAATCAAAAAGATGTATGATGCTAAAATCATAGTGCCTTTACATTTTTCCAAATGGGTTTCAAATCTGGTCCCAACCCGAAAGAAAACTGGGGAAATCAGGCTCTGCATTGATTTCTAAAACTTGAACAAAGTTTCCCTAAAGGACAACTACCCATTGCCTAAAATGGACCACATATTACAAAAGGTAGTAGGATCTAGTCGAATCTCCTTACTGGATGGTTTCTCAGGTTATAACCAGGTTCTGGTTCACCCAGATGACCAAGAAAAAACAGCCTTCACAACACCTTGGGGTACCTTCATGTACGTGAAAATGCCTTTCGAGTTGATGAACGCTGGAGCCACTTTCCAAAGAGTGATGGACATCGATTTTGTGGAATAACTTGGAAAATTTATCATCATTTATCTGGACGACGTGATTGTTTATTCCTAGTCCGACGATGAGCACTTACAACATCTCAGACGAGTGTTTGAGAAATGCATGAAATTTGGGATCTCTTTGAATCCTAAGAAGAACCTTTTCGAATTGGAGGAAGGTAAATTGTTAGGACACATAATCTCTAAGGACGAAATTAATATAGATCCCAACAGAATAGAGGGCATTCAAAAATTAGAAGACCCAAGGAATATCAAAGAGTTACAGTCTTTCATTGGGAAAATAAACTTTCTGAGAAGATTCATACCTAACTTGGACGAGCTTCTCAGGAACATCACCAACATGTTAAAAAAGGACACAAAAATAAAATGGGATACTGAATCTAAGCAATCTTTCGAACAAGTTAAACATGCACTCACATAGGCGCAAGTCTTGATCAGTCTTGACTTCACCAAAGATTTTTACCTTTTTTCTTTCGCTTCTAAACATACCATTGCAGCAGTATTACTACAGAAAAATAGCTAAGGGTATGAACAACCCATAGCCTTTTTCAGTAAAGATTTAAGATATGCTTCTTTGAATTATAAAATAATGGAGAAACAAGCTTTTGCCTTGGTGAAAGCCATAAAGGATTTTAGAGTATATATTCTCCATTCCCACACCATCGCATATGTTCCGAACACAGTAGTAAAGGAAATTTTAACCTAGGACAATCCAGATGGCAGAAGAGGAAAGTGGATTGCTATAATTCTGGAGTACAATATAGAGAATAAGCCTACTAAACTGATTAAAGGTCAAGGTCTAGCAAAGTTAATGGCTGAATCAAATTTCCATGCTCTTGATATTAATTTGTTAGCTGCAGTAGATGAATAGGGAGAGCAGGCGACTCCAATCATGAAAGAGGTATTTCTGAACTCTCCATGGTATCCAGACCTGATCTTTGTTTTGCATAACTTACAAGCTCCCCTGGTCTGACCAAAACTAAAGCTAGGTTTTTGAAATTGAAAGCATTAAAAATTTTCATTCTAGAAGGAAATCTATATTGGAAGGATCCTGGATGTATTTTGTTGAATTTTCTGTTAAAGGAAGAAGCTGACAAAGTATTGCAGGATTTTCATGCAGGAGACTATGGTGGTCATCTAAGTTGGAAAACCATAACCAATAAAATTCTCAGAGCTAGGTTCTACTGGCCCACGCTATTCACTGATGTGCATCAAAAGGTTATCTTGTGTCATAAATGTCAGGTGTTCAAGGGAAAAAAGAAGCTCCTTCCTTTTCCCATGAAACTAATCTTCGTTGAAGCTCCTTTCCAGCAATGGGGATTAGACTTCATCAGAGAAATACATCCTCCCTCTTCCGACCAACACAGGTGGATTCTTACCGCCACAGATTATTTCACAAAATGGATCGAAGTTGTACCAAGCAGGAAAGCCATTGATTATGTCATTATTAAATTTCTTGAAAATAATATCTTGTCTCGTTTTGGATGTCCTAGAAAGATTATAACTAACAATGAAACTACTCTCCGATTTAAGAATCTCATAGATTTTTGCAACCAGTATCATATTGGCTTGGGACATTCCACGACTTATTACCCTCATGGAAATGGGTTGGCGGAGTCATCAAATAAAACCTTGGTAAACATTATCAAGAAGACTTTGCAAGAAAACAAAAAATCATGGCATAACAAGTTGGTTTTTTCACTGTGGGCCGACAGACTAACCACCAAGAGGTCAATTGGTATGTCACCATATCAACTGATCTATGGCACTGAAGTGGTTTTTCCCACTTCCTTAGGAGTTCCTATCATGAAATTGCTGCAAGACATGCAAGTCGAGCCAAACGACTCACAAAGAAGGATAAACCAGATGATCCACTTGCAGCAGTCTAGAGAAGAAGTATACAACAAAACTCAAGTTGTCCAAGATAGCATTAAAAAGATCTTCGACAAAAGAACTAAAGAGGACAACTTTGAGCTAGGTGACTTGGTTCTGAGATGGGATGCCCGAAATGAAGATAAAGGGAAGCATGACAAGTTCAATAGTCTATCGAAGGGACCATACATGATTCAATCTTTTAGAGGAAATAATGCCTTCTTGCTCAACAACAACGATGGGACCAATCTGCCAGGAAGACCTATGAATGGTAGAATGTTGAAGCACTATTCACCTCCTCAGTAGGGACCTACAATCATGATTTTTCCATTGTACAAACCATTTTTATTTTTCTTACAAGTTTCTGAGTGAATAAATTTGATCAAATGGTTGAATCCTGCAGAGAAGGACCTAAGCCACTGAACATTATCTTCCAATTTTCAAAAATAAAACCAATCAAGCAACAAAGGCAACTATGGAGAAAGTTTTTTTTCAGATCATCAGGAATCAGGATTCTTGGCACTTCACAAGGAGAGTACCATCCCCAGGTGGAGCCGTTGTTATAACCCTATAATTTATAGGATCAACTGGTGACTGAAATTTTATCTCTTTAGTATTTTTGTTTGTCAAATGATTTTTCATTCTATAAACAATTTGAGGAAAAGAAAAGAAAAAGAAAATAAAAGAAAAAGAAAAGAATAAAGAGGGCATAAAAAGAAATTCAATAGAGCCCCATGCAATAACAATTATTTGGTCTATACAGTTCGAGCATGGGCAAGTCCTTTTAAATTGATGTTGATAGGAGTAGTGAATAAGCTTGGCTAAACTGTTTAATCTTATCTAGGTGATTTAGGTTAGTTAGTGAATAAATTTGACCAAACTGCCTAATCTTGGTTAGATAACCCCAGGATAGAATAACTTCTTAGTCCAACAGTTTAATCTGGGCTAAATGTCATAGGTGATTAGGTTAGAACATAGGGTAGTTTATTTAATCCCAATAAGACAAAGCATGATGATCGATGTTAAACTATATTTTTGAGGTTTAAATATTTGATGTCTAACCCCCATGGTGATTAAAACAGAGAAAAGCTTGGGAAAACCCACAAAAATGTACTTATCCTAAGCCTTCGAGAAAATGTTTTTTTTTCTCACCGAATAAAGACCGTGCATAGATGATAGGTTGGAGAGCATGCACCCAGATCAACGGTTGACAGATCTTTCTGGATCCCCTCGACCGTTCTACCTTTGATGGTGGTAGGGGGGGGTCCGGAATCGGAGATAACAAAGGCATATATTTGAATGGCTGAGATGCAAGCGCTTTCATCAACGGCTGAGATTGGATTTCGGACCACCCCAACTGTTCTGCATTTAATGGTAGGGGGCAGTCCGAAATGTTGGTTATATTTCACGAATAGATCTATGGTCCAAGAGCAGGTGAGCTGATGGATGGCTCGTGGTGTTTTTCAGACTCCCCCGATCGATCTGTTTTTAACGGAGGGTGGGGGGGGTCTGGAATGGAATGTTTTCTGGTGGGTCCTTTATCTCCACATGGTAGGAATTCATTGGTTCTGAATCTCACCGCTTATTACTGTCTAACATGACCTGTCACCCCATGATGTCATTTTCCACCTTTTTCCCTAAAGGTCATGTCTCATAACTACGTTAGTCCTCTTCCCTATTTCACCCGTTACGAGTCCCTTCACCATGGTCACTTCCCCCAATCAATACCCACCACGTTGCCCAGTCGTATTGTTCAGTCATTGTCACCTGCCATATCATGCTCTAAATGAATCATTGACCATTTATTATTGGCTAACTTATCCGTTAACCTACTGACCTATCCCCCGTGCCCAACGAGTATCCGTTTGTTCGAAACTACCCCTACTCTTCATTCTCCCATCATTTACCTTTTCATCGCACCAGAGATTTTTCCCCATTTTACTCTCCGTTACAGTCAATTACCCAAAGTCACGATCATCCCCACTAACCTTATTTGTTTTATTTGTAGGTATTGTTACAGTGATGGTGCCAAAATCAAAGAAAACAGAGACTGAGGAAAATCCTTTCCTCCCGCCTCCTGTTGACCTCGAGAGGATCCCTCTAGCCGAAAAAGACCATTTAATTATAGACACCAGATGTGAATTCAACTTCGCGTACCTACAGTCATGGCTTAAAGAATTTTTCTTAAACCAGAGCGACGAAATTGGGCTCTGGGAGTCCAACCTTCCTCTGTATCTTTTCCCCCAGATTCACCATTTTCTGGAATTCCCCCTCAAATTCTAGGCCCATTATATCCCTAAACAAAGAGACATTATGTCTTCATCCAGAGAAATTATTTTCCTCATCACACCAGAAACCATCCACCAGATGATGTAGATACCCAGAACCGAATCTATCTCACCTTTCAACCTCGAAATCATCACAGAGCTCTACCAGAAACTGTCATTCCCCCAAAGAGCTCAAATTTTTTATCTTTTTCTCCCACAATCTACTCATCTCCCCACTACAAACCCCCCTTATCCTTCCTCCCTGTTCTCAGTAAAGGGAAACCAGGTCATCACGTCATTATGTGCCTTGCTTGGATATTTTTCGAATCAATGGGTGGACGAACCCATCTTGTGATTTCTGTCCATTTTCTCCACCGATGAGAGACCCACTACTCAGTTCGACTATAGTACATTCCCGACGGACAACATTCACGAACAATGCATTAACTTCGCCACAGAAGGCATGTTCCTGTATTCTTCAATACTGGCTTACCTATTCGTTTTCTTTCAAGAGGACAAATTTTCCTTTTCAATGCAGAAGATGGACAAGGATGGGAGACCGCAGGTAGTGACAACATGGACTTTGCTTCTCAAACATAACTCTACAGAATTCAGTTTCATGTATTTCATCGAGCAGTTCTACCACCCAGTTGTGAGTATGCTCAGCTGCAGACCCGAACCTAGAATTAACGAGGAAATTCAGAGGATTTTACATCTCTCAGACCTTACAAAGACTGGTGATTGGTACTTGTAACAAAACCACACTGAGATCAGAGTTTATGGGTGCAATTTGGCCCCATATAAGTTTCCCAGGTATTTACCCGTGAGGATTTTTTCCCTAGAATACATAAGGAAGATGATAAATTTAGACAACATACATTTCGTGTCTCTGAAAAAGAAGAAACAACTTAGAATTAAAGGCCAGATTGGGTGTTTCATCTGCAATAGCCGAGGCACTAGAGAGGAAGCAGATATATTGCTGAAAGAGATGAAGTTGCAGAGCAGTTTCATATGGCATTATGACCCATGTGGGATAATTTCAGAGATGAGATTTAAAAATAAGAATATCCCCTATGTTCATACATCTAGGCCTCAGATAGAGAAGTACGCCAACCAAACATAATGGGAGTCAAGCACTCTAGTTGAGACGGAATAGAAAGACCTTTTGGTCATTGTCTCACAGACGACTACGCCATAGGTTCCCAAGGAGAAAAGGCCCAGGAAGGACACTTCACCTTCTGTCACTGAAGTATCATCCGAAGAGTTCTAATTACACACCAAGAGGCCAAAAACCAGTCAGACACCTGACACGGCTAGTGAAAAGGGAATTCAATCCACTACAATCATGGAGGTTGAATTCCCTTAGTGCAAGAAACAAAAAAATTATGACTACAGTGTTTCCCAAGAAACCTACAGTTACTCCACCAGTCAACCAGCCGATCAAAACAAGACCAAAACTAAGTATTTTTTAGAAGTATGATCTGATCAAAAAGAAAAATCAGATGCTGACCAGCAACACATATGCTCAGTTCTAGAAGCAAACATCAACTGCACAACACAGACTGTTGTCTGTGTTCGATACTGAGAAGGGTAAAATGCACATGGCATTTCTGCAAGCACAGGTGCCAAGCCTGAAAGTAATCACCGATTACAAAAGGCCGACATTCAAATTTCAGACTAAAGATGTGCATCCAATTGATCAAATGGATCAGCACAGGAAAACTAGAGAAATGGTCTTCTCCACATTGGCAAATTCTTATATTGTTTCCTCCAAGATATAGGTATCTCTGAACAATCTCTAGACGCATCTAAAGTTAGAAAATATATCATCCTTATCCAAGGACATAGGATTAAGACATTAGAAGAACTGGTCCTCAAGATCGGGTATGATCCCTCGAATGTGAAAGCAGACAAGGAGATGCTCAAAAAGAAAAATGTCGATATAGCATCTATGAGGAAACAGTTGAAGCTGCCACCAACAAAAGACTCATAGGAAAAGGAAATAGTGGAGACAGAAGGAGAAAAATATGAGATGCTCAAGTTGATCATGGAGCAGAATGCATGGTTGAAGGAAATGGAAGCAGAATTGGAAAAACTAGTCAAAGAGAAGGAACAGTCAAAGCCCATGGAAGTCATTCCACTGAGTGCAGTTCCACTCACAGGAGTAAGAACAAAAATTGCAGTAGAAATCCCCTTGACAACTCCACTGACAGCTCTGGAGAAGACAGTTGAATTGGCTAAATCCATGGAATAGATGAATCTACAAGAGACAGAGATTAGCAGAAATAGAAAGGAGATTGAGAACCTTCAAGAACTCAAGTCTTCTTACCAAACCAGCTACTCCAAGGAAAAACAAATGTTAGATCAACTCAAACAGTAATTGGAACAACTTCAGAAGAAAACAGTGGCAGGCAAAACACTTTCTGAGGTCAAAGAAAGTGTCTGGGCAGACATCACCAAGTCTATGAATGAAATATGGTTGATGATACAAATTATGTTCAAGAAAAATGAGATGGTGCAGAGAAGTAATCAGGCTATCAAGAAGATAAGAGCAGAATTGGCAGAGATGCCCACAGAAGCTACTAAGATCATCAAATTCCTAAATTCCAAAACCATAGAAGAGCTTGAAGATTTGAATATTGAAGATAGGACAGAGACCATCCTTGAGGTCAAGAGGGAACTGACCAAGAGAGGACTGATGCTACAGCTAGAGGAAAAGGTCCAGACCATGGACATAGGAGTGCAAAGATTCTTCAGCAAGATTGAAGCTCTGCATAAGAAAGGCCTTCCTAGTTTGAGAGTTATAAACGACAAATTGATGACACTACCCAATTATAAAAAGAAATTAGCCAATGTGGCTAAAGATAGATCGAAATTCTCAGGAATCCAAGGCAGTATCATAGGCAAGGAATTCTTAGATTCTTTACAATTAGACATCAACATACAACATGATATTCAGTACATCTTCATCGTCAAGCCAACGTTTTCCAAGTACACAGAGATGGACGAAGTATATCGAAGATTATTCAAAGTCGTCATTCCCAGTCACCTTCAATAGGAAGATCTTTGCAATCTGATCGAGTAGTCGATGAGGTTTCCAAGTCTAGTCAAATATCCAGTCAGACGAGGTCGTGTAGAGGCCTCACCAACGGTTCACCCCAAAAACTAGCATGAAAGTTCAACACATCATCAAACAATTTTCCTATATTTTTGTATCTTGTTAAGTTAGTTAGCTAAATTTGAATTTTCCACGTCCTGATCTTTAATGACAGGATTGTTTGTAATTTTGATTATAAATACTTCACACTTTGAAGTACTGAGGGTTGATCTTTACGCCCTGCGAGCTACATGACTGTAATATTTTTATCAAGAGATCTTCCATTAATACAAAGAGACGTTTCACAAGATTCTCTCGTGTATTCATTGGTGATGTTTTCTTTTCTATGTTAAATGTTCTTCTCGCTTAATTATCGCATTGTTTTCCAAATCTAATCTTTGAAAGTAACTCATGTTGCAGGATTTATCTTTGTATACCCTGTTTCTGACTTTGAAAGATTTTAATGTTTATCTTCTAATATTACAGTGAAGAAATTCTTAACTGCTTCTTTACTTTAATTGATATTCTCATCTTTTCTGCTATTCATCATTTTTACTGCTAAAGAATCCAACGAATGCATTATCTTGCCCTGTGAAAAGAATCTTTCGCTTTCTGGTTTAGATTTTTATCTCATAATACAGACCCCATAGCCCAATGGATGTGTAAAGCTCTTTCATCCAACTTAACAAAAACAACAACAAACAAATTAAACTTATTTTATAAAACTAGCCTAATATCTAAAAGTTAAAACAAATCTAAATCATATAGAGAGATCCCTCTCTGAAGCTGGTAGGGCTAGATTCCAGTTTTGAAGTGGTTGGATAAATTAACCTCTGGTAGATTTCTTCTTCCCTAACAACCTCTGGGAATTTACAGAGAGTTAACATAGTCATGGACTACTCGATCAGATTTTTGTATCTTGTTAAGTTACTTAGCTAAATTTAGATTTGCCACGTCCAGATCTTTAATGACAGGATCGTTTGTAATTTTGATTATAAATACTTCACACTTTGAAGTACTAAGGGTTGATCTTTACGCCCTGCGAGCTACAAGACTGTAATACTTTTATCAAGAGATCTTCCATTAATACAAAGAGATGTTTCACAGGATTCTCTCATGTATTCATTGGTGATGTTTTCTTTTCTATGTTAAATGTTCTTCTCGCTCAGTTATCACATTGTTTTCCAAATCTAATCTTTGAAAGTAACACATGTTGCAGGATTTATCTTTGTATACCATGTTTCTGACTTTGAAAGATTTTAATTTTTATATTCTGATATTACAGTGAAGAAATTCTTAATTGCTTCTTTACTTTGATTTATATTCTCATCTTTTTTGCTATTCATCATTTTTACTGCTAAAGAATCTAGCAACTGCATTATCTTTCCCTGTGAAAAGAATGTTTCGTTTTCTGGTTTAGATTTTTATCTCATAATACAAACTGCATAGCCCAATGGATGTGTAAATCTCTTTCAACCAACTTAACAAAAACAACAACAAACAAATTAAACTTATTTTATACAACTAGCCTAATATCTAAAAGTTAAAACAAATCTAAATCATATAGAGAGATCCCTCTCTGAAGCTGGTAGGGCTAGATTTCAGTTTTGAAGTGGTTGGATAAAGTTACCTCTGGTAGATTTATTCGTCCCTAACAACCTCTAGGAATTTACAGAGCGTTAATAGACGTGTGGTGCCACTAGAGTTACATCAAGGTGAAAAGCGGTCTACTCAAAAACATTTTTTCCAATCCTCAATATCGGAAGTTGATGGGACTCGGCAGACCGTAGATCTTGAAGAAGCCCAAATCAACATCCAGGACACATATCGGGCAATGAAGTAGCACGAAAGATAATTATTCTAGGGAGGACCGGGAAATACCATGGTTTTGTTTCGGGGATGTGTGGCATCATTAGAGGCATATCAGGGCCAAAAGCAGTCTACCCGAAACTGTTTTTTCCAAACCCCGATATCGAAATGCGCATATAAACGGAGGACTCGGTCATTTTTTTTTTATGATATTTCAAATAACTCGAATGTTTTAAAATTGGTGCAAACCCTCCATTCGAAATTAAAGCTCAACAATGAACTAGTTTCACACATTCTCCATCGAGTTACAGGTACTTTTTATCATGGCCACCAACCCTGTTGTTTTATCCATGAAAGAGAAAGACTCTGCCTCTAAATAAGAATCCCTAATTGACAGGGATTCCAGTGTATTTGACACATAAATTACAGTCTCACACATTTCTGTGTATAAGTCAAATTTGTTAGACAACGTTGGAAAAATACCACCCTTCCTCAAAGAGGCCCAAGCTTCCATTACCCCTTACGTCGAAGAAGTTGTTTTCCCTTTCCCATAGTTCATAAGATGGTGTGAGAAACAATATTTGCAAGAAGAAAAGGTCATTTTGAATAAGTTAGCGTCAGAAGTCTTATAAGAAATAGACAGTCTATCAATTCGACACACCCTAATTATACCAGAGTCTTCCCTCACAGTGTCAGAGCCCTTCTAGGAAGAAAAAATGATCATAGTCTAACGAGAGTGTCCCCCTGAGGTAAAAACCCTATTTTGACAAACCATTGTTAAACCTGAACACCATTCTAAATGTTTGTCATTATCAATCATTGTAAGCATCATGGTTATTGAAGTCCAGTGGGATTGTTCCCTACTTAGTCAAATTCTAGGGTTGGATAATGACAAATTTGTAGTAGAAGTCATGTTGGGTTTCATGTCGACCTTTTTTATGTTTGAGTCTAGTCAGTCAGTTTGTATAATTTTTGACAAGTTCATCGCTGACAATATGCACAAACAACTGGTAAATTTCAATTCATTAAGACATTTGAGATACTAAACACACTTGCTGAGAATATTCTTGGAATCAAATAAGACCAAATTCACTAAAGAGACATTCATCTCAAATGAATGCAAAAGGATCAACATTCTTATTTTCATAAACAAGATCATGTCCAGGGTTTATAGTCTCATCTTCGTCACAAACCTGCCAAGGTTTTTGGAAAAAATGAAATCTCTTTACAACCTAATCCAGAGAACACAGTGGGAGATTGGATGTTTTTTTAATAGTCTACTATAATTTAGGTATATAGTTATCAAGAAGGACCTTACCTTTTACTAGTATTTTTGACTCCCATATTCATTGCATTAGAATTCATCAAACAAAGGATCATTTCAGAGGCAGAGCATTTTCTGAAAACACACAAAGCATCTAACTTAAAATTCCCTTTCATGATAGGACCACTTGTTATAAAGAACAGGTCTTGTTTACCTCAGATCCAAGAAAAATTTAGTAGATTTGGGTTCACACAGTTACAAGGGAGGAGATATGGCCCGCACCATATCATATCTAATAGAAAACTGATGAGCAGACAAGGCCCCTATGAGAATGAACAAGTTGAAGAATTTGATAGATTGGAAAACTTGGAAGTCTATGAAAATATGGAAGTCACTTTGTAGATTGATCACACACAACAAATGGAGTCTGCCCCTCAACAGATCCAAACATAGAAAACTTCTCCAAAGTTAATTATTAAAGCTCCAAAGATGAGTGTTTATAACAAGAGGAGTAGTTCAGAGGCACTAGGTGCCAGTAGTAAGCAAAATATTCTCAAGAAAATAAAAATCACACCATCTTCTCAGGTAGTGGAACTGGAAGAAGAAGAACCTAAAGAGAAAATGAGCATGGAGATGGTGGAAAGTGCAACCAAGAACGAAGAGGCTGGTATAGGAAGCATGCCACAAAGTGAAAGCAGATTAAGGGTTTTCAGTAGCAAGAAACATGTATATAGCAAGACACCTGGGGCATTTTATCATTCCAAAGAATTCTTAATGAAACAATATGTTGTAAAGGGAAGTATGGACAATAGTGAAATAAGAGACTTGCTTCCTGAGGTAGAGAAGATTTCCCATCATAAGGCTTCCTTGCTGTCAGTCAGGGATGTGGAAAGAAAGACATTTAACATAGCAGTGGTTGATGATGATAAAGTGTCTGAAATCAAGATGTATTATGAAAATATTTGTTCCCCAGACAAAGTAAAGTTACACAGGAATGTTAGTGACATGTTATATTTAGATTACTTGAGTTCAGGTCTGAGGGTTTCAAGACTGACAACACATGCACTCAAATTAGATGGACAATTGAAACAGGAGAAAGCATCCAGCAAATCATGGCAAACACAGGTCAAAATATTGGAATATGAAGGGCCTCAAGGGGTAAAAGATTCTTTAGAGGAGAAAGAGAAGATGATCCAAAGACTAAATAAGAAGCCAGAGTTTCCTCCATAGACAATAGAGATAGTTTCTCTAGAGAAAGAAAAGGAGATGTTCAGACAAGAAGTACTAAATTACAAAGCTAAAGTGCTGCAGCTAGAAAAGGAGAAAGAGAATTGGTTACAAGGACAGGTAGCAACATCAGATATGGTTGTTATTGTATCCTCTAATACAGAAGCTAGGTCAAGCACTGATGGATGGGTTCAAGCTATGTCCCAAGTAAGCTTGAAGACAGGGGAAATCAAGAGTCTTAAGGAGGTCATAGAAAAGCTGTAGCAAGAGACGAAAATGAATAATGAAAAGATGGCCCAATTCCAAAAAGAGAATCAAGATTTGCAAGAGAAGGTGAACAAGATGAGAATAAGGTTAAAGTGAAAAGCAATGTTGCAAGAATATAAACATCTAATATGGGATTATGTTTCGGCTGAAGCTGCTAATTTTAGGGTTTATCTAAATTTTATAAATGACAGAGAGAGCGTGGCTCTCACTACCCGAAGTAGATGTACTATTGTAAATGAGACACTAGTGAAAAATCCCTTAGAATGGGCCCAGAATGTTACTGATTTGCTAAATTCTATGCCCACTGCCGATCTTCAGAACATTAGAGTAAAGGACAGAGCTACACTGATCATTTGGGCCAGGAGGATCATCGCTACACACAATTTTCTCAAATCGATTCAAACCAAAGCAGTGCAAATGGAATAGAGTATACAGAAGTTTAAGGATACATTTGAACAATTGTTTATCAAGGGCCTCCCATCATTTTGGGATGGTAAAGGAAAATTTTACAACCAAGAAGAATACAACTCTCTCCTCACTCAGTGTAGGATGGATCGTTCAAGATTTGAATACCTGGAAGAGAACCTGAAGGGACCCAGTTTGGTAGAACACTTGGCCTATGACTCTGAGATTTTAAATCTGTTTAAGACAGTGAAAATCGGGTTGCCAACTATGTCCTATGCTACGTGTATTGACCTAGATATTCTGATAAAATAAATGATGGATTATGAAATTCCTTCTGACTCACAGTGGAAGGAAATCGTGCGGCTGGGTAAGACGAAATGCAGTTTCGCCAGAACTAGTAAATTCCCTCTAGGTGTCACCAAACTAGCAGATTCGATAGAAGATCAGAGTGAGACAGACAATGTTGAGGAAGTTGAGCAGTCAGAGATATAAATCCCTATTTTATGAAATGTTTTTTGGTTAAATCATTGTAAACTAGTTTTCCTATTGAAATCGTTGGTTTGTAATTATTGTAGTCATTTTTTAGACACTGAAACGCTTCATTTTTAGCCATTGTAATCAAACTGTATAAGTACTAGGAGTTTTGAAAGAATTAATGTGGGCAGAAGTGCAAGGGCACAGTTATGGTTGTCCTTAACTCAATTGCACATTTCTGGAGTTGAATTGAATACATATGCATAAGCTTTTGAAGTCTCTATGAAAATATTCTAATGGTGGTGATATGAGTTTTCTCTTCCTTCATTGTATGTATTTCCTATGTTCTTCTATTCCATTTTCATCTTATTTTGTTTAAATTGGAGAGTTAAAGGCCCAAAATTCATCTTATGATGCTCTTGGCTTAAGCAATTTAAACTGTGTACTTTTCTTCTTAACCAATTCATAATTCATTTCAGTAATGCTCTGATGCAGTTATTTGTCTTCTCCCTCTTCCTACACTCTATTTAAACTCAATTTATAACTCATATTCATTTCCTCATTTAGCCTTATCCTTTGGAGAGTTCTACTAGCTGGTCATTGTTTTCATTCACTTTTAGAATTTTGACTCCATATCCCTGAGTGTCCCTCCCCTTCCTAGCCAACAAATTTATAAAAAAAACCCAAAACAAACCAAATCTAGCCATCAATTTCCAAAGAAATATCAAGTGACACAAGAGAGCCCTCTCTGAGTTGAGCAGTTTAATGCTTCAGCTCTAAATTAGGTTGAAAAAATTACCTCTTTCGTTTGTCTATCATCCAGATAAAATTTGCAGAGTGATAACAGAAGGGAAGAGATCCTAAAATAGAGGACTATTGCAAAGTGTAGGAGAGATACAAAAATTCCCTCAGTACATCATGAATAGGTAATTTCTAACCTTGAAGAAGAATCCCAAATTGTAAAATGAATCAAATGGATACTATTAACCAATTAGAGAATGATAATTTTCCCTAATGGTGGAAATAGAAAAACAATGAGAGGAAACTGAAAGTAGGGCTGAACATATTGTAGTTTTGAAGAGCTCTATCGCTATGGTAAGAAACATTCTAGAGGAAATTCGTTCATGTAGACCTCCAACAATGATGTATTCCCTATTTTCAAGTGAATAGTGATATAAGTTTGAGTTACATAGTATTTTTGGATATGTTCCCTTCCAAATGGATAACAAAAGTGATTTCATTAAAATATACCATAGGTTTCATGAGAAGGAGAAAGTTTTGATGTGTGATTTCTATTTGCATAATTATGTTTTACCTCATCCATTCAGACCATCTCCCAACCCTTATGTGGGAGATTTTTAGTTTTGAGACATTTTTTTTATCTTTAGGAAATAAGAGAATAGGGCCATATAATCCCAAAGATATATAGAATAAGAGCTCAACATTAGTTAATGGGTAAGCGATGAAACCACCAAGCCCAAATATATGTTAAAGAAACATGCCCAAATGACTTCATATGTGGAGTTGATTCTACTTTTAAGAAATAATTAAAATGAGTCTATAATCCAATATCAAACCACTCTTAGGAAGTCTAGAGATAGATTATTATAGTTGTGACAAAGTACATGGGAAGAACAAACCCTTGCACTTAAGAAATTAGATCCTAATTCCCCATAAGGACAAAAATTTTCCCTCTATATATCACAATTCTATGTGGATATTTTAAGGAACATGATGATTAATTGGAGTGTCCTGAGGTTCATATTCCCTCTTCTCCTACACCCCACACCATACTGTAAATATATAGGAGAAACATATAGTATGAAATATAAGTGTTGTAGGAAAATCTCCCTGCGGATAGGTAGATCACCTCAGAGAGATAGACTCTTAACTCTAAGAAAGAAAGTGCTTAACATGGACACTGACTTCCTTTCATATCTATACAAACTAATGCATGAGGAGGAAGGAGAAAAAAAGTACCTTTTAATTGACATTTTTCCCTGCATGCTCCAAGTTGAGCTCTTGTCTTTCGCTCCTCGATGAGCCCTGTAGACAAACAAAGTACGACCACTTCCTACTCTATCGATATTAGCTTGAAAACAGATCTATCTATCAGAGATAAGTTCATGTAAAATCAGAGACAAACTAGAAAGAAACAGGCTAAGCGTGTCATATTAATGAGAACAATGACAGCAGTAACTTACAATCGTAGATGCGAATGCGACATCTTCGTCAAGTCCTCTTTGCCTAACCCTTGCTCAAAAGATCCACAACCTGGATGATAGAAACTTCACTAATCACTCTCCTTCAGTTCACTTTGTGTTTCCTATGACATCATAGGTTTCATGCTAGCAATTCTTCCCCCTTTTCACCATCATAGAGCCTGCTTATATAGGTTAAGAGAGGCTTAACCTCTTGAGGTATATTTAGGGTAGGTTGAGGAATTCCCTCCTTAGATCATGGATCTTCTGATTGAACCAAGAATTCAAATGAAACTGCCATCCAAACTTGAAAGATCCTCTCCTTATTCTCCTCAACAGGCCAACCACTGCCCATATTAGACAACTCTCCCTCAAAAGGGTCATCAGGGCGTTATAACGCTTTCTAGGAGGCTCAAGGGAAGTGCCAGCACTCCAAAGATGGGTAGCGCTCCTTCAGAGGGGCAGTTTGGTTCTATAATGCTCCCTAAGAACTTATAGGGGAGCGTCAATGCTCCTAAGGCTGATGTAGGGGAGCGCTCTTCCTTAAAATCCTAGTTTGAGAGCTCTTTTCAGGTGGTAAGAGTTCCTTGACTTCAGTTAATCATTCCCCTTCCTCCAAATCAAGTGTATGAGGTATTCTAAATGTCTCCTTGGTGTCATCATCATGGCAGTATTCTTTGTTTGATGTTTGCGACACTTGTGAACAACATGCGATGCTTGCGCTAGTTGAGAGGAACATGTGACACTTATGACGCTCATTAAAGCGAGCACTATTGAGGTGTAACAGATTGCCCCCCAAAGTATGAAGTTAGAAGATTCAAACCGATAACTGAAATTCTTTGTAGATTTTCAAGAAAGGGTGTAGACTCAGAGAACCTGACGGAAGATGCACACGAACATCCAACAAATATCATGACATGTTTCAAAACCCAAGGTAGGCATACCTATGCTTGGGTGATCAAGACTTGCAAGATATGGCCTCCATAAAATACACTGCGGATCCATAATTGTATTGATAAAAAGGTATAGCCACCGAGGATACAATGTGGATCTATACTGTGATGACCTGGATTGATCATAGCCATGAAGAATACACAGTGGATCTACGAGATGACAAGACATAGCCAAGACCAATACAAAGTGGATCTATGTAACAGTGTATGCATCATTTTTCCAAGAGAAACCCTTTTGCAACCTGGGTAGAGTACATATCAAAGTGATCACTCAACCCAGGGTCTTCTTACCGATCCCAATGTGGTATGATTCTAACCATGTGAATAGATGTCCTGATGTAGAACATGGTAGAAACCACTTGATTACCAATCAATGGTGTGAACCGTTAACAAGTGCAAGGGAGATCACCATTAATGTCAATGATTCCCAAGGTACCCTATTACATTCCAACGAATGTGAATGGATGAGTTGGAGTCGAACATTCTTGGAATCATCCGATCAGAGGTCAATGATGTAAACTGACTGTCGAATGTGAGGAGGCCTGCCATTGAGGCATGAAGGTCCCAAAGTACTAACTGGTTTCTAAGCCTGATTCCTGGATAATGTGTTGAGGTCGACAGGAATAGGCTCGTCGAAGGAGGGCCTTGATGTATCCCCCATCAACGACATGAAACGAACATAGAGATGTAATTGGTGGATCAAATGGACATGGACTGACACAGGTTTTGAGGCAAGATATTTGGGATGGCTGACTCTAGAGGCGGATACTTCCCTTGAACACTGAGGCACGACAGCAAAACATGACATGGACCAAAACTTGATAATGTAGTGGATGATGTGACTTGCATTGGGTGACCCAAAGGAGTGAAAGAAACTCAAAGGATTGGCTCAGTGCAGAGGTTCAGTGGGTTATAATGCGTGCATATGACAAAGTGTCGTGTTCAAGGGAGAATCTAAGAATTACTTGGTGATGTTCTCAAGAGACTGCTTGGCTTGCTTCTTTCAAATTTTTTCCCCATCCAGATAGACGAGTACCTCTTTTTGATTTAACGAGATTGAGGAGGATAACACATGCTCGATATAAATCACCTTCGGTAAGTTCCTCTTCCTTCATTTAATGAACTGGAAGAAGTAAGCGTTTGGTCCCGTATGGGCCTATCGATGTGTATTTTAGCGAGTCCAAAGATAGAAAACTCAAAGGTTTTTCAGGATTATAGAGTTTGGAAAAACACTTAAAAGAGAACTCTCTTAGTTCCTTTTTCGTACAGTAGTCTAACGAGACCGAAAAAGAGATAAACTATCGCTTGAAAGACGCCCTTTCAAACCTTTTAACGAGTGTGAAAGGAAACAAGGTCACTCGACAATCTTTTCATATTTAAAGAGTTTGAAAAGAGTTTAAAGATGACTCTAGGGGGGTTCCTTTTTCATGTGTTCATGCGGGTTCAGAAAAGAGATAAAAGTCTACCCGGTGTGTTCTCATATTTTCGAGCTTGAGAACGAACCAAGACTATGCTCATGAGTGGGACAAGGTAAATAATCGATCAGAACTGCCAGGAAACCTGCGATGTAAAAACTACAATCCAGAGGTTTAGTGAAGCCATTATATTGTTAGAGAAACCCATAAATGACTATACCTTATAAAAAATGGAAATTTATAAATAGTAATACAATGAAAATTCCATTTACCATTTCATTTTGCACAAGGATTTGTAATAGTGGGGATTCTCATTTTGAAGGTGGATCAAGTTTTTCTCGATACCGGAGCTACGATTGACTGTTTATCTTGTCGTTTGGACCAGGTAGATATTCATCTCCCCTTCTTTCAATTACATGGTTTAATATTCATTTTCATAGCAGCATTTAATTTAAAAAATGAAGCCCTAAGTTGCCCCAAAAAAGATCAAATCGGCCTCTATTAAAAACGATGGAAAAAAGGCATTCTTTTTGAAAAAAAGTTTTAGAAGGTGATAGCCAGGATGCCAATGCCTTAATACCTAAGTGGATGGGTCATTTTTGTCAAATAATCCGTAAGAAATTCTCACATATGCCCACGCAGCCATAAGGGAAATCGTTTTCATTTAAAAACGTTTTATTGTTGTGTGATGGATATCGAATGGAAAAGAGAGGGCGTGATGATTATAAAAGAGGGCGTGGTCTTTTTAAACAATGTGGGCATTAGATTCCATGTTTTTTAATTGCTTTAGGAAATTGCTGAAATTGCCAAAATATTGAAATAATGAAATTCTTTATTTTTTTTGTTTTCTAGGTGATTTCGGCGACCATGATCGAGTGGAAAGAACAAGAGCATGAGATTGATGACTTGGCTACCTTGCGGAGTCCTTGCATGTGGGCCGCATTAAGAGCTTGTGGCTTACTAAAATTCTTCAAATTGCAAAAAATGAAGAAGTAGATTTTGTTTCTTGAGCACATGATCGGCTTATGGGATGTCGCGGAGCAAGGGTTCCGGATCGACACACAACTTCTAACCATCGAGTTGGAAGACATGTATTTCTTGACTGGCCTCTCAAAAAGAGGGGTTCCTATATATTTTTTCGGGCAGAGGGTGCTTCCTGAGCAAGTGGGCGTGTATCTGGCACGTCATTGTGTCCCAGGAGCAAGACTGGTAGGGGGCAGAATCCCTATCAAGGATATCCGAGAGTTACCCCTCCGGTCCATTTTGTTTTCCATCACGAGTGTGATGGGCAGTACTAGTGCACATCTGGTGTCAATATCATAGGTGGCTTATGGCGTACAGTGTTTGGAGCCAACACTATTCAACTGGAGTGCAGGGTTCCTTCGGAATGTGAAGGAACAAGTTTCGCGGTGTAGGATGGGGCAGAAACAGTTCGGATATGTCTCTTTTCTGGTCTCATTTTTCTTGGAGCACATCCCCCAGATGCAACCTCAGATAGCATTGGCAATGCGACCAATAGATGAACCACGGATGGAGAGGTGGACTAGTCTATCTCCGAGGCTAGTAGCGGAGTCAGAGTTCCATTTTACCAGCGACTTCTTCGCTTGGTTGAGACGATAGTATCTCTGGATAGAAGACTTCTCGTATGCTGAGGTGGATTTTCATGGGAGCATGGATTTGATCCTACCCATGGGGGAAGATTGGGATGCGTCAGGTAAGAGACCGAGCAACACCTTGTCTAGTTTTTGTTTTTTAAGTTTTTAATGTATATATATTTTTTGGGGGTATGTAGAAGAGTTTTTAAAAGATGTATTATTTTCAACATGAATACAAGGGAGCAGTGCGCCCGACCGATATACCGATACCAAGATGTCATGGGGGTGCTCCGGTTGTAGTAGATCTGGGAGTACCAGTGATAGGTCTCCGAGAGATTGAAAGAAACCTCCAAGGCCTCACAATGGGCATTCCTCCTCTACGGAGGGAAGAAGTGCCTTTACATCTATAGAGGGACACTGTGGGAGTGCTAGAGAATGTCAATTCTCTACTGAGACACGTAGTGCGCATAGTGATATGTTACTCTCAACACAATGTAGTGCAGGGAGATTAGAGTCTCTCTGGTGATTGTATTTTTGTATGCCTTGTTAGACGACGTTGTATGGGTGTAAAGACCCAACATTTTTCTCTTATACATACTTTTTTGATGTAATCAAAACATTTCAGTCATGCTATGTATATATATACATTTCTGAGTTTTTATAGTGCCAAATGATTTGTACATGATAATGTCTTTAATGTGATGTGTTTTAATTTACATGTGATGAACAATTTTTCTTTCCTTAAATCTTATATATGGGCAAGATACCGATGCATGATGTAATTGGCTAACGAATCCGAAACACTATAGAGTTCTCTTGGAATGTGTCTATATTCAATGTAATCAAACATTCATTCAAGACAACGAACTTGTAGATGGAGACATAGCAGGATAGGATTATGGATAGCATAGATTTGATTGAGTTGATAGACCACGAGTTGGGAGTCTAAGTAAACAATGATACAAGAGATACCTAGGGAGGAGGCTTGGGTCAAAAGTATGATGACAGCATGATATTCTGCCATGTTATTGGTTGTTGGTCCTAAGCAAATACCTCCTAAACTCACCACCTCGTCAAATTGGTAAATGACCCATGTTGCCAAAGAAATGTTATGGGTATGTCGAGTAGCGCTATCCGCAAACCCGAAAAAGATAGGAAAGGAAGACGTCATCTGTGCATGAAAAAACAAGCACAGTCATGAGTGGCAAAGGTAAAGACTCGAGCACATGAAAGAAATAGACACACCAAACTAAAATACAATAATGTACAAAGTACAGATGCTAGGCGATCTAGGCATAGTACTTTTTAAGGTAAAGCTCGTTCTGGGGCTCTCCTATGGAAATTCCATCATAATATACTAATTCGTAGGCGCCTCTATGTAGAACATGTTTCACGATGTAAGGGTCGTGCCACAGAGGTTCTAACTTACCTATCCCGAATTTGTCATGAGCTTGGTCATAGACGAGAACTAAGTCTCCTTCTGCAAAATTCCGAGGATGGATGGATTTGTTGTATTGATTTTTAATTCGTTTCTGATGTGCCTCATTAACGAGAGCAACATCACGACGTGTTTCATCCAACTTGGATAGATATAAGAAACGTTCTTCTTCGGCAGAAGTATGGGGTAGGAGTTCTACTTTAAGTTTCAGAGATGGAATCTCACACTCGATTGGTAGAATGACTTCGATGCCATACACTAACTGGAAAGGAGTAAATCCAGTTGCGGTTTTTACGGTAGTACGGTAAGCCCAGAGAGCGGAGAAAATTTGTAGATTCCAGGATGTCTTGTTTGCCCCTACCATGCGTTGAATCATGGTTTTTAGGACTTTGTTGATGGCCTCAAATTGTCTGTTGGTCTGAGGATAGTAAGGGGATGAGTTTTCATGGCAAAAACCCAATTTGACATGCAGTTCGCTCATCATCTGGTTCTTAAAGTGTGCACCGTGATCAGTGATAATGGTGCATGGTACACCAAAACAAGTTATGATATGGTTAAAGAGAAACAATGTTGTGGTATGATCATCGTTCAAAAAGGTAGGCATAGCCTTAGCCCATTTCGTAAAGTAGTCGACGACGACGATTATATAACCGTGCCCCCCGACTAAGGTAGGCTTACATTGCATGAAATCGATACCCCACTTGGCGAAGGGGATGATGGCGATAATGGGGTGCAGCATAGTAGGGTGGGTGCATGCCTTCTTGTTAAAGACTTGGCAGGGTGGGCATTTTTTTACTACCTCAATACAATCTTTGAAAATCGAGGGCCAAAAGTAGCCATCACGTAGGATTTTTTGGGCTGTGGCCATCCCAGAAAGGTGACCGCCATAGGCGCCAAGGTGACAATCATTCAGAACACGTTTTGCCTCCTCATGAATCAGACATCGTTGAAGGATAGTATCAATACCACGGTGATACAGGGTGTGGTCGATGATAAGATAACGACGAGAATGGTGGTGAATACATCGACGCTCTTCACGGGAAGTGTTAGGTTAAAAGTGTTGGGTTTGGAGGTAAAGGAGGATGTCTCCGTACCAAGGATCAGAGGTGTTGATGAGGAAAAGAGTTTCATCAGGGAGAGAATCTCTAGGTTCGATGTCTTCATCAGCATGAGGGAGAGAACAGATAAGCTTCGCAAACACCAGGGACTTTTTGGCTTTGGACTTCGTAAATTCAAGATCGAATTCCTGAAGGATGACGATCCATTTAGAATAGTTTCTCCCAAGTACTTGACGTGTCAAGATGTGGTACATGGGGTTGGAGTCTGCAATCACTGTGGTGGTGCATAATAAGATGTAATGGCAGAATATATGGATGGAAATGAAGGCTGCCAGAGCCAGTTTCTCTACATGCGAATATCGAAGTTCGGGTCTAGATAAACTTTTGCTCAGACAATAGATCACATGTTCTTCACCGTTGGGGTCGTCCTAAACTAACACCATCGCAATAGTGGAAGTGGAGGCGGCCAAGTAAAGGATGTAGTCCTTTGTATACTCTAGAGGGTGCAACAAAGGTGCATGGGTCAAGGCGTGCTTGAGAGCATCAAATAACCGTTGAGTGGTGTCATCCCAGATGAAAGGGGCATTTTTCTACAGTAACCGCATGAATCCTTTAGTTATCTCAGCATAGTTGCAAATGAAACGGTGAAGGAAGTTTTCTTTGCCTTCCAAACTTTGGAGTTGGGTTAAATTGGCAGGTGGGGGTAAGGCTAGAATGGCCTTAATCTTTAAGGGATCCACCCTAATCCTGTCTTTAGAGATAATGAAACTGAGGAGTCGACTGGATTTGACAGCAAAAATACACTTATGTGGGTTCAAGTGAATACGGTAGAACCAACATCGAAGAAAAATAGCCCGTAAGTGATCAACATGATCAGATCGATTGGATGAGTGGGAAGGTAAGTCGTCGAGGTAAGGTTCTGCGATATGCTTGATATCGTGGAAAGCGTACAACATGGCCCGCTGGAAAGTAGCACCAACATTTTTTAGACCAAAAGGTAGATTTCGATAGGCAAAAGTTCCCCATGGGAAGATAAAGGTTGTCTTATGTTGATCAACAAGTAAGATTTCAATCTGGTTATACCCAGAGAAGCCATCCATGAAAGAGAAGATTATGCTCCCAGCGCAATTATCAATGATTTGTTCGATGAAGGGCATAGGGTAGTTGTCCTTGGGACAATCTTTGTTGAGATCTCGATAGTCAACACAAACACGAATGGTTCCTTGTTTTTTGGCAACTGGAACAAGGTTGGAGACCCATTCTTTCAAAGGGATAGGATAGATAAAGCCAGATTTTAGAAGTTTCTCAACTTTTTCCTTTATAGCTGCGATTTTCTTGGGATGAACCGAGCGGAGTTTTTGTCAAATAGGTTTCACGCCAGGGTAAGTCTTGATTTCATGCACGATGATCGAAGGGTCGATCCCTGGCATTTCCTCATAGCTCCAAGCGAAGACATTGCAGAATTCTTTAAACAAAGCGGTGTAAGAGACCACTTCTTTGGGTGTGCAATTGGAACCAAGGTTAATGTTTTCCATGACACCTTCTTTGTTCAAAATATCAATAACGATCGTGGTAGATATGTTACCCATATTCCCCTCAAGAGAGAGTATCTTGTGTGAGGATGGGAGATTGAGGAGCATCGGTAACATCGGGAGGGAAGACAGAATGTATGTCTTGGTGAATTTCTTCCAAAGGCAGAAGAAAAGAGGATCGATGATGGTTATCATCCCAAGGTAGATCGTCAATACTAAGCATTTCCATAATAGATTCGTTAGAAGGGAAAACTTGGTAAATGTAATTGATTGCAGATGATAGGGAATCCAACTATGAGGGCATCGAATGTGCATTAGGTGCCAATAAATGTAGGTTGTTCGGAGAGGGAGAGGCGGATTGACTAGCTACGTATGCGGCCTCGGCTGGGCTAAGTGGCATAGTTTCATCGAGCACATCTAATTCCATAGGACTAGGTACAACCCAAGGATCAGATGATTCCAAGGATTGATAAGGCATAGTCGAGATCATATTGATGGTGGCAATATGATGCGCGGTAGGTGGAAGTGGTGTAGGGAAAGTACCCATGAGGCTAGAATATTTCAACAAGCCAACACCAATGCTTTCATACATAACTGGGTGGTCTCCCAAAAAAGGAATGTTGTTGGTGACAGGGACGCGAGCATCGGGTGTACAGAAATCGAGCTGATCGATAGTGACAATTTTGCATTGATGGGGGAATTGTACACATCGAAACATCGACGACACGACGACAGTCATAGCGTAGAACCAACTTCTTCCAAGTAGTAGGTTGTAATCGAGGGGGGCATCGACCACCTCGACATCAATTATAAAAGCCTGTGTGGATGAAAACCTCGCCCATCGAAAGTGCATAACATCGTAGGGGATTTATTAAGGTCAGTTGATTTTAAGCCTTTCCAACAAGCTAAAGACATGACACAAGTAGAGGCTCCCTCATTTAAGATAGTTTGGTGGATCTGTTGATTGTGAACAACAACATCGATTTGAAAAGCTAGTTGGTGGGAGAGTCATGGCTGATGATCATCCAAATTAAACGTGAGTTTATTTGATGACACAGGGTCTAAAGCGCTGATGGAAGCTAAAAGCATTCTACGTTGGCTGGGACAGTGTTGTAGAACTTCCAAAGAAGACATGGCAGACGATGCTTGAGCCAAATCTTCAACAATGTTGTAGTTTTGGGCAGCCTGTGAACTAGGATTGAAGGTATATTTTCGGATAGTTCTATTAGGATGGCGTAAGATGGAGTTAAATGGAGGTTTCTCAATCTGAAGTGGCCCAGATGGAGGGCTAGCAGACGGAGGACTAACGGAAGATGGTAATGGGTCCGGTACAGAACCATTAGTATTCTTCATCTTATCAGGTTTAACTGGCATGTCATATGTCACAGTGCGAGTGGTCAGATTAATCCCGTTAAACATGTAAATGTGGGCGCTTGTCGAGGCCTCATCATGGGATTGGTTGGAACTGCCCCCTGCAGTGGGGGTTTGAGGAACCAAGGATTGCTGCTGTGGAAAAGGCTGAGTAAGAATAGTGGGTTGTGAATTTCCCTTGAAAATATTGGCCACTTCATCGCGATGTGGAAAATCTCGAGTGTAGTGATTGTCACCCCAAATGAGACATGGGAATTTTGGTTTTCGTTGTGGTTGTTTTTTGGCAGCAGGGGTTTGCGGTTGATTTTTTGGTTGTTCGTTGTTATTGTTTTTCTTTGGTTTATTCCTCGCTTTCTTCTTTCCCCCAAGTTGTTGTGAAGGGGTTGATTGGACCGCATTCACCTCAGAGACCTGAGTTTGAGGGGGGGTAGAAGAGGGTACAGTCGGGCTAGGAGTAGCCATCGAAGCAGGCCGCTGAGTTGTTCCAGTCGACTGGGAAGTAGATTGGGTTTTGACGGAGCCAATAACTCCATCTATGTGCGAGGAAGACGATGGCTTGGATGGATCATTAGTGGCACGGGTAGCATTCAGTATCAATTCATACAAAGTACCAGACTGTGAATAAACCAATTCTAAGCACTGAGCCCGAGCAATAGCTTCTTCCTCGGTGACTACACCACCCATGGCAACATCACGAGTGATCTGGGGTTTCAATGATTTAGTGAACCATTCTAATAATAATTGGTCAGGAATGATCACTTTAATTAGCCTTCATCATCGTCTCCATTCATGAATATGATCGAAGATATGTACAGAGGTTGTCTGACGAAGGGAGCTCAATAGTTCAGTACCCATCTTGTATCAAATGGGTAGTTGGAAGTGTGTGAGGAAGGACATGGCGAGGGAGTTGAAATCGTGAAAAGAGGCACGTGGTAGTTCAATATACCATTTTTCTGTGGAACCTGTAAGTGTTCGTTAAAAAAGACGCAAACGTATAGAATCGTCCATGAGGGAGTTGGATGAACACCACAAATGGAAAGTCATCACGTGGTTGCTTGGGTCTTCTCTAGACTTTCCGTCGAATTTTGGGATATGTGAGATCGGAAGAG
>CBVK0103536550.1:0-17585 GCA_900067695.1 Picea abies
TAGGGAGGTGCTAGGGAGGATTGTTGTCCTTAGAGGTTCAAGTGGGTTCTTGAACACAGGGAGTTGTAGCTTCCATCTGGTTGCAGCCAGAAAAGTCAGGGTGGCAGGGTGGTGCAAGGGAGAACTGTTGTTCTCTGTTATACAGGTTGGTGTCTGTGTGACTGGAAGTTGGCGCTTCCATCCAGTCGATGTTGGAACACTCAGGGAGTTGGTGCTTCCTTCTAATGGGTGCTAGAGAAACCAGAGAGTTGGTGCTCTCAAACAAGTTGGTGCTTGTATAAGTGGAAGTAGGTGCTTTCATCCAGTTGGTGTTGGAACACTTAGGGAGTTGTTGCTTCCTTCTAGTGGGTGCTAGAGAAACCAGGGAGTTGGTGCTTCCTTCTAGTAGATGCTAGAGAAAACAGAGAGTTGGTGCTCTCAGCAAGTTGTAGCTTGAAAAACAGAGGTTGTAGCCTCACAATGAGTTGGAGCTCATATGTATGATAATGTACATAATGTAAAGATTACTTATCATACCAAGAAGAAGAGGTTTTTACCCTTTATGGGTTTCCTCAGGAAATATCTGTCTCTGTATATTTCATATGTGTGATTGATGTCAAATGTTCTATTGCTTACCTCTCTACATTATTGTGATTGTCATTGAGTGATCTGTAAAGAGTTTAAAATAAGCATAATTGTTTAAGCATGGTAACAACTGATTCACCCCCCCCTCTCAGTTGTCCAACAAAGCTCCTGTCTTGACCACATCAGACTTCACAAAAACATTTATTGTGGAATGTGATGCCTCAGAAAATGGTATTGGTGATGTTCTAATGCAAGAAGGAAGGCACCTTGCTTTTGAAAGTCAACCACTCAAGGGAAAGGAATTACACAAACCCATTTATGAGAAGGAAATGATGGAAATATTAAATGCATTGAATCAATGGCGCCCTTACCTAATAGGTAGGAACTTCAAGGTCAAAATAGATCATAACAGTTTTAAATACTTCTTGGAACAAAGACTATCTTCAGAAGAGAAACAAAAATGGGTGACCAAGATGTTAGGTTATGACTTTGAAATCATCTACTAAAAGGGGAAGCAAAATGTTGTGGCAGATGCACTCTCAAGAAAGGATGAACATGTTGAGGACTTTCTCTGTGCTATCTCATGATTCTAGGGATGAATGGAAGAATGAAAAAGAAATGTGGACTCTCATTCAAAGGTTGCAGCAGGATTCTAGTGCATCTGATACATTTACATGGAAAAATGATTCGCTATGGTAAAAATATCTCTTATATTTATGTAAGAACTCCCAATTCAAAAAAAAATACTTTTGGAATTGCACACCTCTCTGGTAGGAGGGCACTCAGGATTTTTGAAAACCCATCACAGGGTCAAGAGGGAATTTTTTTGGGATAGCCTTAAAACTGATGTTCAAAGGTTTGTGGCAGAATGTTTGGTTTTCCAACAAAATAAGGTGGAAACAGTTAAGACCCTAGGTCGTTTACAACCATTAGCCATTCCAAGTCAACGTTGGGAGGAGGTTTCCATGGATTCATCGTAGGGTTACCGAAGTCTGAAGGAAAGAGTGTCATCATGGTGATTGTTGATAGACTTACCAAATACACACACATTTGTGCACTCTCTCATCCTTTCAAATCCATTACAGTTACTACCGCATTCATGGAGACAGTTCAAAAGCTACATGGAAGCCCAAATATTATTGTAAGTGACATAGATCCTATCTTCATTGGACATTTTTGGACATAATTATTTTCTTGTTTGAGTACTCAATTGGCTCATAGCTCATATTATCATCCTCAATCTGATGGACAAATTCAAATAGTGAACAAATGTTTGGAAGGCTACCTTCATTGCTTTGTCTCTGATAAACAAACACAATGGTTCAAGTGGTTACCCTTGGATGAATGGTGGTATAACACTTCGTTTCATACTGCAACAAAAATGACACCATTTATGGCGCTTTATGGATATCACCCACCATCCATCACTTCTTATCTAAAAGAAAAATCTAAGGTTCAAGTAGTGGAATATCACATCGAGCATCAACAACAAGTTCTCCAACTCTTAAAGGACAACCTAACCATGGCACAAAATCACATGAAACAACAAGCAGATCAACATCGTAGTGAAAGAAGTTTTGAAGTAGGGGATTGGGTAGTTTTAAGACTACAACCATACAAACAGATGTCCCTCAAGAAAGCTAAGAATGATAATAAATTATCACCGAAGTACTATGGCCCTTATAAGGTGTTGCAAAAGATTGGTACTATGGCATAAAAATTGGAGCTGTCTGCATCTTCGCCAGTACACCTTGTTTTCCATGTTTCATGCTTAAATAAGGTTATAGGTGACAAGATCCCAGTTCAAACTATATTTCCAGAACTTGACGAGGAAGGAAAAATCATATTGGAGCCTAAAGCTATCACTAACACAAGAATTCGCCAGTTGAGGAATAGATCAATTTCAGAGTATCTCATTAAGTGGAAGAAACTACCTGCTAGAGATTCCAGGTGGGAAGATGAGTGTTTTATACAAAATCATCCAAAACTACTCAAGCGTTGAGGACAACACTTGTCTGAAGGGGAGGGGCATGCTAATCCCTAAATCGTGGCACATTACCCATTAATTGGGGCATATCACATTAGTATTGTTATTTTATTTATGTCAGCTTGGGTCCATTAGTTGTAATTGTACTTCCTAGTCTCCTATATATACTAAGGAGACCTTTTCATTTGGAATCATCTTTTATTTGTGAATTTATATGATGTATAAGGAGGTTTCCCCCTCAAAGAGGCTTATTATCTGAATTTCTCTCTTTGTCAAGGCGTTGAGTACTTATTTTGAGGTTTTTATGCTATTTTGATATTTGGTTCTTAACATCCGCCAACAGGTTCAGGATATTTTGCAGAAATCCAATGCCAAGTACAAACAACACCATGATCAACACCGGGTGCCACACAAGTTTTAGGTAGGAGATAAAGTTTGGTTGCACTTTGTTGGCAGCCAATACAATTTTTTCTATTTCCCTATAAGCTGCCTACACCTATGTCTTGCAAACTTCAAGTTTTGTCGCAATTTTCAAATAAACGACACTTTCATTTCTTGCGATATTTACACATTTATTTTTGTTGAGTTTTCACGACTGTACGCGTGAAAACTTCTCCGTTTGAAGTCACATTTTGATCATTATCTGAACTGTCATGATCTTTTTATCAATGTGCTTACTGCGCTTACCTTTGTTTATCATTGTGTAGCTGAAAGAACTTTCGAACTGTATTCACTGGTCATTCTTATATTGACTGTGGGATTGAGTTTCATTGAGTTTGCAATACATTAATCTTGGGATTTGAACTTTATATGACTTGCCCGATCATTAAATCTTTGAAAATACATAAGGCTTTGATTAAACTTTTTATATACATGTGATATAATCTTTATGATAATCTTTTCATAAATTTGGCTTGTCGACTATACGAAATTCATTTGGCACTTTGATAAACTTTTGATTATATACGTTGGCGCATGTTTGATATTGGGTTTTGATTTATATGATGGATTTATAAATGTTATGGTATAACACTTGCACACATTGGTATGCACATATCCATTCGATTTCATTGGTTAGCCAAGCAGCATATTTTTTGAATTATGCTATAGCGAGGTTGAATGGCTATGTAAACTGGCGGTGGTACTACTGGCAATAACTCTTATGCATGGCAGAAGTAAGTTCTATCACCCTCGCACACTTTGCATTAATGCTTGCCTCCTTACCAGGGTTACCTCTGTTGATTTTTGGGAAAATCTCTGAGCCTAATCTGTTCAAACCCTTGTCCCTTAGCCTAGCTCATTGTGTGTTATCTCCTGGCTCCCGAAGGGCGAATTAAACCCCCATGGTGTTCAAAGTTGGTGTTGGTTTCATTTTGCCATAGAAGACTGCCCCGTAATTGCTCCCAGAGTCACGTTTTTGCGTGAGCGATTCTGGGCAAACAGATTGGAATTAGCTCAAACCGTTGAAAACCCAGAACCGTTTTTAGCCCCTTTACCTTCATATTGGGCGGTTTCTTTAGAAAGTGAGCTACCACAGAGATCTATCTCTCGTTTTACAGGTCAATTTATCAGTGGCTGGAACATGCGTTTTGAGTCTGTATGCATTCCTTCAGATCTATTCTTCAGAACTCCCTCTCACCCATCAAGTAGCCTCGTCGTCACACAGGTATGTTAGATATCAATCATTTTTTGTAAATAATCTAGCTTTACATAATGAATTCGAATTCGGTTTTGAATAGTTTTGTTTACAGCATGGATTTGCTCTGTCACAATGTATGCATTCTATACATAGCCATGCTTGGATTGAAATCGAATTTCGTTTTCCCATTTTAGCCTTGATTGGATTTCCTTCGATTTGATTGATCATGGTATGGATTGGATTGGTTTGATTTGTCTTAAATTGGATGCTCTGTTGTCATAAACACAAGCTGTTTCTCATATTCGATTCTGGACACAATCACATTTCGTTTGGATTTTGTTATGATGTATATGCTATGATTAGCAACAGTTTTGATATGGATAATTGTTACGGTTTTATGTTCTATGTGACTTTCAACCAACAGGAATACAGTTCGGATTATTTCCAATGTGATTTTGTACAAATTCACCCAAATCGTGCATGGATTCAATTCATAACAGTTATACTTAGTCGATTGACTCGCATTGGTTAACTCCACCATGTTAATGTTTGGATTCATATTGCAATGAATATGTTGTTTGAATTTGATTTGAAAAACGAAATTGACTGTATCAGATTCACGATTTATTCCTATAATTAAACTCAGTTGTGATTCGTTTTGATTATTTGCCCAGTTTACAATTCTAATCTCTGTTGATTCTATTACGATCCTGTCTGTTGACTGTGCAAGAAAACAATCACGAATTTGGTTGAGTTGATGTTGTTGCATATGATTTCGTTTATACATAATCGTAACAGTCTTTCCATCTATGAATTCAATTGAACAATACGAATCTGTTGTTATATCATGACAGCTATAACGAGTGAATCACATATGATATGATTTGCTATCAATTTCGTTTTGATATGAAACAGTTTTGTTACTGTTTGACCCAATTTTATGGTAAAAGAAAACAGAGTATTCTTATCTCTGTTTCGATTAAATCACTTTTGATTTTGTTTAATTTGAAATGATAAAATTATTTGAATCATTAGTGATTCGTTTTTTAATCTTTATTGAAAGAAAATTGGATTTGATTCATTTAAAAAGATTTGATTTGATTTATATTCTGATCCTGTATGCTATTTTAGACTAGCTACAGAATCAGATGATTCTGTAGCTAAGTCTGTAGAATCAAATTTTTATTGTTTTGTTGATGAAATACTTTTCTAACTTGTTATTTTTTATCTATTGCAGATGAATTCGAATTGGCAGTGGATTGGATGAGGAGTTAGGAGATATTTCAAATATTTTACATGCATTTTAATTTCCTAGTTTAGTTGATCTTGGGGATATTTTCCCAGATTATGTAAACAATTTGATACTATCCACAAGGAGGTTTTACCTTGTGGAAAAACTTATAAATGTTGCTCATTTTTGTAATAATGACATCCTCATTCGTGGGAGAACAAGGATATGGAGTTTTAATACAGACTGAAGCAGAATTTGGTGTTTTGTCACAGCTTTAGCTTCTCATTATATCAATATTTTGTTTCATGTTGTGTATATCAATTTGTATCTGGTTAACGACTACTTTAGCTATCTTAATCATGTGCAAATGATATAATTTTAATCACTGTAATCCATATCTGGTTTCTTCCAAGTGTATAAAAGACATAACAATTGCTTAATTCAGTTTGTGAATGATAGGTTTATCTTCTTCATTGATTGAATTATCAAATATAAGTTTTTGCATAACAGGTTTCCCTTATTGCAGAGATTTATAATCATATAGTTGTTATGATTTTTCATGTCTTGTTTGTCCTGTAAACCACTCAAAGAGCAGCGCAGCTAATCGTTTACGAAAATCTTTTGGATTAACTGGTGCGAGTTTCCTTCCTCCGACCAGCTTCAGATTCATCACACACAGGACAAATTAGGAGCGCTTCCAGGTCAGTTAATCTTTTCTTTGTTGTTTTTATAAGTAGTTTAATTTAGGTATAAGTTTAATTAGATTTATATTAGATCGTTTAATTTCAATAAATTTCATTTTTTATTCATAAAATATAAAAATTAAAAAATATATATATATGGCTGTCTTAGGGCAGAAAACACATAAGTTTTACAGGTTTTATTCAAATCTGCAACTTGTAGATATTGTATATTTGTGAATAAGTTGTAATCCAACAAGTGGTTAGACGACTAATTATTAGAGTTAGTGTAATAGTAATTAGTAGATTGTATATAATAGTTAGTGTAATTTGTATTTAGTTTTAGTTTATATAGTAGTTTGTTTCAATTAGACTAGTGTATTAGTTTGTTTTTATTGTTAGTTAGTTTAGTTTCTTTTATTTTAGTTTTAGTTAGTTTTAGTTAGTTTTATTTAGTTTTAGTTAGATTAGTTAGTTTAGATTAGTTTTCTCTTTGGTTCTCTTAACGACCTTAGAGCGGCCAACGGAGCCGCTAAACCCGTCAGGGTGGTTTATTCCAAACGGCTTGGGTTATTAGACAACCCCGGACTGGTTCCACTCTCTCAGTTGACGGACGGTCATTTTCGCCCGTCAACAGACTTGTAGAAATAATGCCTTACAAGACCCCATCAGAAGCTTCATCCACTCTGCTATGGACCTTATACCATCACCAAGGTTGTGGGTGGCAATGATTTTGAGCTCAACATTCCCCCCTTCCTTGGATTGCAATAATGTGGACCTCCTTTGGCCATAATTTCCACCATTATTGGACACTTCAAAGGTAGCAGAATAATTGACACCAACATAGCTCAACCCTAACTACATGGAACATGCATCCACTGATCATATCGTGGACACAAAGGTCAAGGGCACTCGCCAACAAAATTTTCATTTTTATCGTGTTGTCAAAGCAAGGCAACTCCTGCACCAAGGCAAGTGGCTCACTCGGGACCAAATTCAACAGAAAATTATGGGGGGACTCAATGCAATGAAGACCATTGCTTCCTAAGGGGGGAGGGTTGACCCAGATGGATCTCGGTGGCCACCCATCTATTCCAACTGGCTCACATACAGATTTCATCTTGGCAGTTTCAGTTTTCATCTTGGTAGTTTTTTTCTAGATTTTCGGGTCTTAAACATTCAGGGTCGTTTTGAGGCCCTAAACAACGTTTTTTGGGCCCACCATGATTACAATGCAAGTAGAGGGAGAGTGTGAAAACACAATGTGTATTCCTCGGATAGACCTTTCCAACGGGTTATCGTGTGCCTAAAATGAAGATCGTATGCAAAAGTTATGACCTCGAGAAGTTGATGTACCAACTTACCCCAATGAGGCCCACATGACTTTTGGTGTTTCATCTCCTAGGGTTAGATTTTTTGATGCCTATGGTTTTGGCATTCATGTTTGATGTAAAAAGGCGTTGGGAGCCTCATTGTACTCATCTTCTTGAGAATGAGCATAGCCGTCACATCTCTTCTCAAAGATAAGTTGCGTGAGATCGGAAGAGCGGTACAATTGAAACCGACATAGCTCAACCCTAACTGCATGGAACATGCATCCACTGATCATATCGTGGACACAAAGGTCAAGGGCACTTGCCAACAAAATTTTCATCTTTATCGTGTTGTCAAAGCAGGGCAACTCCTGCACCAAGGCAAGTGGCTCACCCGGGGCCAAATTCAACAGAAAATTATGGGGGGACTCAATGCAATGAAGATCATTGCTTCCTAAGGGGGGAGGATTGACCCAGATGGATATCGGTGGCCACCCATCTATTCAAACTGGCTCACATACAGATTTCATCTTGGCAGTTTTTTTCTAGATTTTCGGGTCTTAAACATTCAGAGTCATTTTGAGGCCCTAAACAACGTTTTTTGGGCCCACCATGATCACAATGCAAGTAAAGGGAGAGTGTGAAAACACAATGTGTATTCCTCGGATAGACCTTTCCAACAGGTTATCATGTGCCTAAAATGAAGATCGTATGCAAAAGTTACGACCTCGAGAAGTTGATGTACCAACTTACCCCAATGGGGCCCACATGACTTTTGGTGCTTCATCTCCTAGGGTTAGATTTTTGGATGCCTATGGTTTTGGCATTCATGTTTGATGTAAAAAGGCGTTGGGAGCCTCATTGTACTCATCTTATTAAGAATGAGCATAGCTGTCACATCTCTTCTCAAAGATAAGTTGCCACCATTCTAGCAAGTTTGTTTTAATCTGCATTTTACAGTTTCAATATATTTTTTATTTAATAGAAGTCAAGTTTTACCATATCTTTGTTATTATTCATTGTGTCTCTGTGTTAATATTATAGATTTGTGTTTTCATTTCGTTCCTCATAAATCTGGATCAGAATGCGGACAAATAACCAAGCAAATTCTCTGTACGAGTATTTTAGCAAATTTACCTTGATTCTAGAAGTACCAGGGTTACATGTTGGATCTTCCAAATAGTTACTAAATAGTTTGTTCCCTCCCTTCTGCTGCTTCAAAAATTCATCAACTTCCTCTCTATTGAATCGCATAGTTGGTGCAGGGAGTCGTAAGATTTTAGAAAATGTTGAAGGAGCTAGAGAAATGGGTTGATGACCTTGCATTTGAATTATTCTTCGTTCAGAAACAAATTTATTTGCACACCATTGAATAATCTCTTTCATATCAGTTACTTCTAGAACATATCATGTTAATGTTATTCCTGAGGTCCAAATTAGGTTTGTCTTCTTCTCAACTGGAAGAAGAGACTTGTAGTACTTGTATTCCCTAGACCACTGGAATGACTGATCTTCATGACCCAGTGTATTCAATGTATCTCCAAAAAATACTTCATTTTTCTTACTTGAAATATTTTTTGCATTTTACAAAGGTGGCGCTATCGTCGATACTTATAGGTTAGAATTTTTATTTTATTTAAATTCCCACTACGTACTACCTTGGTAACTTAATCAATTGTAGATCATGCTTTAAATGTCATCAATTGTCATCAGTTGTCACAGGACTTGGATTTATTGTGACCCTTAATCGATGCATTGTGCATTAATAACAACATTGTGTTTTTATGAGTGGCGCATAATGTGGAAGGGGTAATTAATTTGACGATAAATGGTGATGTGATGGTATGATGGACGAAAAGTGTTAAGTATGGAGGTGTAAAATGATGTATGGGAAATGCTAAGAGTGTAACACTAAATTGCGGAGTTGCAGGGTTGCAGGGTTGCAGACATAAATGCTTGTGAAACAATCTTCAGGAGAGTGTGACAATGCCCGCATTGAAATTGCTAATATGGTTAAGTGTTGGGAGAAATGCGGACTTGCAGATGTGCGGACGTGCAAACATGCAGACCTACTAGCAATGGAAAAGTGATGAGGAGTAAGGAAATAAGGTTCGTAATGAGAAATATGGTTAAGTACAAAAATAAGTGAAAAGTGGAAAGTGAATGCGAACCTACATACTTCCGTAGGTGTAGACCAAAAAAAGAATTAAGATATAGTAAGTAGCTTTGCATCCACATCCCTTGAAATTGACTAAGTATCAACAGAAAATGGTAAAAGAAACAAAGTAAAATGTTTTGGTGATTGCGGGATTACGGACTTGGGCAATTAAAAAAGAGTTTAAAAATTGTTATACAACTCTGCATCCGTATTTCAGAAAATGACTAAATGCTTGGAATTTTTTTGATGTAAGATAAGAAAGAAAAGCGTAAAAGAAATCACACTAGATTGATAAAAAAAATGGATCAACAACTATCAAAATGGAAGGTACGTTGTGGCCTATTCCTATGTAGGCAGCAACATCTTTGGGAGAAATACTAGCATTAACATATTTGAGAGAAATACTGTTGTTTCTAGCTTATTCAAGAGTTTCTCATGCCTTTCGCTGGAAACCACCTTGGAATTATTCTTGGGTTACCATGTTGGAAATGCAACGATATGCATTGCCAAGTGAAAAAGAGATATCGTGATATGCATTGCCAAGTGAAAAGGGGTATCATGTGTTGGCACTTGTGTGAAAGAGAAATTGCCAACTTAGCCTATGTTGGCACGTGCGTGAAAGAAAAATCGCCAGCTTAGCCTATGTTGGCACATGTGTGAAAGCGAAATTGCCAGCTTATGTTTTTCCGAGATTGAGTATTGGTTATCTTCACTATTAAAAAAAAAAATGATGGTATGAGAAAACACAATGCATTTACAATTTTTTTTTGGTTTACTGGATTATTTACTTTTTAATAACAAGTTTAAAACTCATGATATATTTGACTTAATCATCTATTTCATCAAAGAAACACACAACATGCAGAAATAACCATCAAAGAAACACACAACTTGTAGAAATAACAAAATGCATACATAACCATAAGTCGTCAAAAACATACAACATGTAGAAATTACATTATTACAAAATATAGACATACCAATGAGCAGTGAAGGAAACCTGCAGAGTGCAGACATACCAGAAGCAATCATAAAAACAATGATCATAGATGACAACTCCAACACAAATTAGCACAAATTAGCATAATTATTCATATTTATATGATACAATATGCTTCATTGTATACCATTATTCAATAAAATTATAAACTTACCAACAATCATCTTGCCATTTTAGGATAAAACCAAACAAAACAAACTTAGAACTTGAACAGATCCAGTGGCCCCTTGACATCAGCAAATCCTTTAGTTCCTATAATATACTCAGAAACAACTAAATAAAGAAATTCAGTTTCGTGTAGATGAGAAAGGAGATTTACATGTCACCAAACTCCAAACTAAAAGAAATTATTTTCATCCATAGTGTCACTCGGTGATAGCGTAGATGGCATATATTATTCCTGATAAGTACCCAAACAGAGTCAGCAGCAGACATATCCAGAATTCGACCTGTCACAATACTACAACAAACCATTAGTAGTGATTTGAATTTGATCAATATAACCTTCACGCAGGAAGAAGAAACTTATAAGAGATTGAAGATGCGCACGTAGCAGCCGAATTTGAGCAAGATTTCCAAAGGAGGAAGAATTATGGCCAACAAGATGTCTACGCGATCTGTAGTGCCCTCCTTCATGATGATGATGATATAAACTTCTGCTGTGAAGCTTATAATTCAGATTATAGGGTATCGATACACCCCAACAAACCACAGGGCCATTACTGAAATCACTGAAATTAAGTGATGATGGTGAGAAGGCCTCCAAGAATTCTCTATTTAACTGCAATTGGACACCACAATTTCTCATGGGCAGAAGCCCCACCAAAAGTGCACATGCTGTGACAACTGAAGTTTGACAGGAAATACATATATGCACACCCTGTATTCAGCTGCAGTTAGGTTGTCGACTTTAATTAAAAACTCGGAACATTGCTGGCTACATAAGTGGCTTTCTCAACTTTAATATTCTGAATTTAGTGGTACAACAATGTGCTCCATTAATGAGAAAGTTGCATTCTGAATTTCAATGCTCTGATTTTCATTAATGAGAAAGTTGCATTCTGAATTTCAATGCTCTGATTTTAGCAGGTCTGTATTGTCTTCAATACATGGCCGGTTGGTCCATTAACGAGAAAGTTGCATTCTGAATTTCAATGCTTCGAATTGGAAAGTACAAGTGGGCAAGCAAAAGACACCTGTGATTTGATAATATAATCATAAACTCTGCTTATTTTGTGTAATGTTGACATACCTCAGATCGGAGCTACATTCGTATAGGTAAGCAATCAGTCCAGCTTCGTTTTGCCCCACAGTCAAGCCAGCGAGTCATTTCTTTTTATTTCAATGTTCATGATACCCCGCATACTTATTTTATTCCCCTGCCCGGTCAGAGAGATCCTCTCACATTATAAATAAATCTGCTCCCTGCTTACTTAATTTGTTCAAAGTAACAAGCTTACATGTACCTTAAGTTAACAGCCCCTAGCATTATGTCTTGCAATGCCCTGCTAACGAAAACACATACTAAATGATCAATTATTAATGAATAAATGCAAATTTCTGAACGCATACTAAATATTCAATCATTAATTATTAAATGCAAATCTTGGAAGGCATATCAAATAATCAATCATTAGAAAATTAATGCAAATCTTCGAAATTCCATAAAATAGGAGTAAGTTTAAGTTAACTAGGGAGTTTTGTATGGATCAAAGTTCCATGCATTTCAAAATCTTATTCCAGGGGTTTTGACTCATTTTCAACCAACCCAAATGCTCAAAAAATAGATCAGATTTCTGAATTGGCTGGAAATTTAAAACCACATCACCCTAAAACTTGCCAGAAAAATAACTCAGGAAGGAAGATTACTCCCAAGATAACCCAATACACATGGAATTGCTCATCGTGACGTGACGTGTGAACACTCCGGGGAAGACTGGGACTGTACTGATTTAATTATGCTTTCATTGGAGAACTGTCTTCTTCTACTTTGCTTTTCATAATATGAGTCTTTCTTTCAATCTAATATGAATACTTTCAGTCGTTGGTGCAGCTGCTCTATTACTCCCCCTCCCCACTTGATCTTGGGACATTCATGGGCAATGAGCGTACATAAAGACATACAATGTTCAACACCTTCCAATTCCTGTAACTCAGAGCACCCACCAAGACTAAGGCTGTGAAGCTTTATGCACTGCGCCAACCCTCTTACGTTCTTTAGCTTCACACATCCATGTACCGTTAACTGCTCCAAAGACCTCAAATGTTCAACCCCTGGAAGCTCTGCTAACTCAGAGCATCCAACATACAGCGACAATATCTTCAAGTTCCTCAAGTCACGGAGCGAGGGGAGTTCGCTTATGGGACATCTCGATACTCTCAACTCAGTCAACTGAGTCAACAGTCCAACAGAAGCTGGCAAAGATTTCAATTCCTTGCAGTCGATCAGCTGCAATGTCTTCAAGTTCCTCAAGTCACGGAGCGACGGGAGTTCGCTTATTGCACATCTCAAGACAGTCAACTCGGTCAACTTAGGCAACAGTCCAATAGAAGCCGACAAACATTTCAATTCCTCAAAACCATCCAGCGCCAATATCTTCAAGTTCTTCAAGTCACGGAGAGAGGGCAGTTCACTTATGGAACAACTGTCTACTCTCAACCAAGTCAACTGAGTCAACGGTCCAACAGAAGCCAGCGAACATTTCAATTCCTTGCAACCAGACAACCACAATGTCTTCAAGTTCCTCAAGTCACGGAGCGAGGGGAGTTCGCTTATGGTACATCTCTCTACTCTCAACTTAGACAACTGAGTCAACAGTCCAGCAGAAGCCGGCAAACATTTCAAGTCCTTGCAATCAACTAGCTCCAATGTCTTCAAGTTCCTCAAGTCACGGAGCGAAGGGAGTTCGCTTATGGGACATATCCATATGCTCAACTCAGTCAAATGAGTCAACAGTCCAACAGAAGCCGGCAAACATTTCAATTCCTTGCAATCGATCAACTGCAATGTTTTCAAGTTCGACTCACCGAGCGAGGGGAGTTCGCTTATGGGACATCTCGATACTCTCAACTCAGTCAACTGAGTCAACAGTCCAACAGAAGCCGGCAAACATTTCAATTCCTTGCAATTGATCAACTGCAATGTCTTCAAGTTCCTCAAGTTACCGAGAGAGGGGAGTTCACTAATGGGACATCTCGATACTCTCAACTCAGTCAACTGAGTCAACAGTCCAACAGAAGCCGGCAAACATTTCAATTCCTTACAATCGATTATCTGCAATGTCTTCAAGTTTCTCAAGTCACGGAGCGAGGGGAGTTTGCTTATGGCACATCTCAATACTCTCAACTCAGTCAACTGAGTCAACAGTCCAACAGAAGTCGACAAACATTTCAATTCCTCGAAACCATCCAGCGCCAATATCTTCAAGTTCTTCAAGTCGCAGAGGGAGGGCAGTTCGCTTATCGAACAACTGTCTACTCTCAACCCAATCAACTTAGTCAACAGTCCAACAGAAGCCAGCGAACATTTCAATTCCTCGCAACCAGACAACCACAATGTCTTCAACTTCCTCAAGTCACGGAGCGAGGGGAGTTTTCTTATGGGACATCTCTCTACTCTTAACTTGGTCAACTGAGTCAACAGTCCAACACAAGCCGGCAAACTTTTCAAATCCTTGCAATCAACTAGCTGCAATGTTTTCAAGTTCCTCAAGTCACGGAGCGAGGGAAGTTCGCTTATGGGACATAACCATACACTCAACTCAGTCAACTGAGTCAACAGTCCAACAGAAGCCGGCAAACATTTCAATTCCTTGCAATCATTCAGCTGCAATGTTTTCAAGTTCCTCAGCTCACCAAGCGAGGGGAGTTTGCTTATTGGACATCTCGATACTCTCAACTCAGTCAGCTGAGTCAACAGTCCAACAGAAGTCGGCAAACATTTCAATTCCTTGCAATCGATCAACTGCAATGTCTTCAAGTTCCTCAACTCACTGAGCGAAGGGAGTTCGCTTATGGGACATCTCGATACTCTCAACTGAGTCAACTGAGTCAACAGTCCAAAAGAAGCCGGCAAACATTTTAATTCCTCGCAATCTATTAGCTGCAATGTCTCCAAGTTCCTCAAGCCACGGAGAAAGTGGAGTTCGCTAATGGGACATAACCATACTCTTAACTCAGTCAACTGAGTCAACAATTCAAGAGAAGCCGGCAAACATTTCAAATCCTTGCAACCATTCAGCCACAATGTCTTCAAGTTCTTCAAGTCATGGAGCGAGGGGAGTTCGCTTATGGGACATCTCGATACTGTCAATTCAATCAACTGAGTCAACAGTCCAACAGAAGCCGGCAAACATTTCAATTCCTTGCAATAGTCAACAGTCCAACAGAAGCCGGCAAACATTTCAATTCCTTGCAATCAGTCAGCTGCAATGTTTTCAAGTTCCTCAATTCACCGAGCGAGGGGAGTTCGCTTATGGGACAACTGTCTACTCTCAACTCAGTCAACTGAGTCAACAGTCCAAGAGAAACCTGCAAACATTTCAATTTCTTGCAATTATGCAGCTCCAATGTCTTCAACTTCCTCAAGTCACCGAGCGAAGGCGGCAGCGTGTCCAGCAAAGGGCCTCCTACATGCAGAACTTTCAAATTGCTGAGTACTCCAATTGCATTTGGCAATTCTTTTAAATTTGTCCCTGACAAATATATTGCATTTGGCAATTCTTTTAAATTTGTCCCTGACAAATATAATTCTTCCAGCGACCTTTGATCTGCCACTTGAAAAGGCAATACTTCAATCTCCGCACACCCATCAAGATTTATATACTCAAGCGTGCTTATATTTCCAAGTGTTTCCCTTGACATGGTTAACTTTGAGCAATATCTGAAGTTAAGATATTTAAGCTTAATTAAATTCCGGAAGGTTTCTGGCAGCCTCTCCAAACTCGTGCAGAATGAGAGATCGATGCGTTGGAGGTTCCGCAGATCACCAAAGGAATCTGGGAGTGACTTCATTTTTCCGCAGCTTCTTAACCCCAAGATCTTCAATGACTGAAGATGGCAAAATTCTTCTGGCAACCTTAATATTTTGTGTTCGAGCCGGGTGTAACTCAGGGAAATCCGTTCGAGGTACTTGAGCTGCCCTATAGTGTTAGGAATATTCCAAAGGACACCTGCAATCTCTAAATTCCGCAACTGCAAAGGTACCTGCAAAATGTTTCGTGTTTCAACTATAAAAGAGATTCCTATCCAAAAACCCTTTCAAAAATTTTCAAGATCACGTGGTGCCATATTAAATGCAAATCAACCATACAAACTTTAACTCAATAAATTTCTATGTACCTGCCATTCGCCTTCCCACAATGACATCCACTCATTCCCGCGCAGTTCTAAGACCCTCAAATTCTTCACTGGAATCCAGGAAGGAAGAGAAGAGTAGGGACACTTGTACCAGCGAAGCCATATGAGACTTGGTGAGTGCACCCTTGTCAAAATGCGCTCCACGAGACCGTCTTCACTTTCAGGAACTTGCAATATACCACGATGCCATGACATTTCTGAGAGACCGTTTGCATGCTCATCATCATCTCCATTAGTTTGAACCGTCATAATTCCCCGCACTTCGGTTATTACCTGTTCATTCTTGAGAAAAGATGAAGAATTAAAAATTGTACACAGAATTTGAATTCAGTAATTTATATAGGTTTGCACAGATTTTGAATTCAGTAATTTATATAGGTTTGAATGATTGAGCACTTACAGGCGATGACTGCAACAAGTAATCAATATTCTTTGTCCTGCACACCAATCCTGGAGCCTTCGCGATTTCTCTTCCCAAATCTCGAAGGTGATCATGCATATGTATCACATTCTTACTGTCCACTTCCACAAGACACCTGTCTTCTAGAATTTGAAAACCTTTCCAGTGTGACCCGTCCCATATTGTGACGGCCATATCCCTGTTTTCTCCTATGAAAAAACATGCTATGTCTAAGAATATCTCCTGTACATCCACATCGAGTGCCTCGAAACTAATTTGAAGTCTCTGCTTGATCTCAGTGGGAAGTATCCGTCGAAGTTTGTCCAGTTGGTCTTTCCAATAAGATTGGTCAGTTTTACCATAAAGAAGTGCCCCAAACACTTTCAAAGATAGAGGCAGTCCCTCACAGGCTTCTAAGAATTCATTTACAAAAGATTCAAATTGTGAGAGTGGGTAGGACTGATTGAAGGCATGGAAGCAGAAGAGTTCTTGGGAGTGTTGTTCGTTAAGCCCAGTTAACTTATAAATGGATGAGTTTTCAACTCCCGAGCTTGTTAGAATATCTTTATTTCTAGATGTAATCAATATTAAACTATCTGACCGAATAACAGTTTGATCGGGCAAAAGTGAATCAACATGATCCACTTGATCTACATCGTCTACAATTATTAAGGCCTGAGAAGATGAGAGATGTTGTTTAAGCGTCTCTATACCTTCATCGATGCTGTCTATTTGTGGATCTGATCCAGTCAAACTCTTAACAAGTTTCCTCTGCAATGAAATTAAAGTGCCTTTACCTGCATTTTCTCTTACATCCGATAAAAAACAAGATCTTTTGTACTGAAATCTCTTTCGGTTGAAGAGTTCTTTTGCCAGGGTCGTTTTTCCTACACCACCCAACCCAACAATTCCCATGACGGGAGGTTTTCCACTCCGTTCTTGCTGCTGCAATAAAAGTTCATTTTCAAAATGTTTTACCTTTTCATCCAAACCCGTTGGATATTTGGCTACATGCAAAGACGTTTTTATCAGTTTTTTCAAAACCCTTTCAACTACCAGATCTAGCAGCTCCCCTTCATCACTGGTTAATCACAAGAAAAAAAATAGATCTAGTGAGAAACTAACTTATATGTATATCCAACATAAAGCAATACAATACCATGAGAGGAAAAAGAAAGTGGAGTTCTCACCCATTGCAGGTCTCGAGCTCGAAACCGCTTATGTCTGAAACACTAGCAAGAGCATTTCTCCAATT
>CBVK0103536578.1:0-17122 GCA_900067695.1 Picea abies
AAATAGATGTCCACCAATTGACTTAGGCGAGATCTGGCACTTAACTTAGTGCATTAGGTTCTTCCATATTAGTACCAGATTGTAATAGGCAGATGGTACCGGATCACGATAGGGTGGGTATCGGATCATGACAGTGTATGGCCATTGGTATCGGATCATAACAGTGCATGTTGTTGGTATCGAATCGTAACAGGTAAGATTTAGTACCGGATGCGTTTGGTACTGGATTCAGACAGCAACAGGCTTGATGCACCACATATCAGTGTTGGGGGATTTTGAGAGGCAATCCAAAGTGGAAAAGCATGGCATTTTTGGGAAATAAATCATGCAGAAGAAAAGAAACAGCTGGAAGGAAACACAGCACACGTGCATGCAAGGAAAGAAACAGCTGGAAGGAAGAACAATACGCACACATGGGAGGAATACCTAATGCTAGTAGGGTTAGGGTTTTGGTAAGGTATTTTAAATGGCTGAAGAGCCCGAAATGTATAAGTATATATACTTAGGTATCATAAGGGGTTAGTTGTTGGTTTGGATTATTGTTGTAGCAGGGTTTTATGCACAAGTTGATGCGATATGTAATGTTTTCATGTATAATCCATTTCTTATAAATTGTTGAGCTAGAGAGGAGGAGAGAGGGTAGATATTGAGGGTTATATCATAGGCTAGGGATCCTGGTATGATCTAGTCCACCTCATATATATCTTACCTCACTACGTAGAGTCGTAAGCATGCGACATTGTAGAGGCATAAATACTCTAATAAAAGAGCTAAGATCCAAGTATTTGTGGATGTAGCCCAGGAGGAGGTAAACCACGGTAACATATGTGTCATGTGATGAATGCGTGCATATTTTTATTATCTTTGGTAGTTATTATTATGTTGAATGAATGAGTTGTTATATTTCCTGCTTAATTCGTCGATGAAAGTATGTTGTGTTTACAAGTTAAAATAAATGGTTCAATATATAGTTCTCTTATCTCACACTCAATCCTAGGCTATAAACACCTGAGTCTTACAACCACCCATTAAAGCTATCTCGGGTGAGACTACACAGCACATTCTGTGTGTTGCGTTGCCTTTCGATTTAACAGGAGGGCCGATAGTTTTAGAGGCTTTGTTGGAAACCCGAATAGACATGAACCCTGGGTCAATAAAATCAGATCAAATAGAAGAACAATAACCAACAATGATTGATAAATTCAAACAAATGAACATGAGTCAAGAGAATAAGAGCATGTTAGAAGATCAGAAAGAGAAAGGATTAGAGGAAGTTAACACTACATTAGTATAGTTAAAAGAAGCAATGAATGATCACAAATATGTCAGTTTACTAGAGATCTTGAAGGTAAAACAGTGCATAAGTGCAAGAATAGGAGACTTTGACATAGACTGTGTCTTAGATGAGGAAACACCAGTGAATATTATGACAAAAGGCACTTGGGAAATTTTGGGAAAGCCTATTGTGGTACCTTCACCGGGAAGGATAGGCTTATTTAAAGGAAATATGATAACCCTATGTGGAAGAATTACTAATGTACCTGTTACTATCCATGAAACATTGATAGAAGAGGAATTTGAAGTTGTTAGGTTTGTTGAGAACATCGCCCCATTCCCACTTTTGTTCGAAAAGACTTGGATTGAGAAGGATCGGATTAGAAGGAAAGCAGAGGAAGAAGCTATAGAAAAGAAAAAGAAAGAACTATGGGATTTCATAGCTAGGAAAATAGATCGACTAATAGAATAATGAGAAGTTAAGTCGAAGAAGAAGAAGGAAAGAGAATTTTGTCGAAATTGGAAGAGAGAAAGAAGCTTTGAGGGACCTATCCATGCAAGAAGAAAGTATATCCACCCAGGAAGTGGTAAGAGAAGGGATATTAACTTTAAACCCATTGGAAGTAAATCAACACTATGAAGTCACTACGATAGGAGAAACTAAGAATAAGAATGGAAAGAGGAATCCAAAAATAGTTAGAGAGACTCAGGTCATAGGAAAGAAGGCAAGGAAGCTCAGTAAGAAGAAATCCAAATTGAAAAAACTACAAGAAGTTACATAGAACAAATGGAAGACTTCACAGGAGGTAGGTTTGCAAAATTTGAACCTCGTCAAAACAATAGAACCGCGTAGAATGAGAATTCTCCCCGATGAAGCTATATGACCATTGGAGGCGCCCCGACCGTTATAATGATGCTCCGAAAAAGATAGGAAACACATTTATGGGTGAATAGACCTCATTTGGGATGTTGATATTGTGCCATCTGACACTGCGTCGGGACCACTTTTTCCCCCCTGTTATTATCTGAGAACTGATTGTGTTTTGAACTGTGATTTCAGAACCTAGACCTCGCCATCCATTATTTACTCCACCTATATGTTCACCTAACCTGACCTTTCCATTTAAAAGAGAGAATGTCAGGAAAACAGACTGAGTTAGAAAAGTCTGTCGAAGAGGTCCTTAAGAATTTTATGGTTGATAGAGCTATGTTTGAAGGTGTTTAGGCATTGTTGACTAGGGGAATCTAGGATTCCACTTCAACTGGATGATATTCAAACTGTACTAACCCTACAACTAAGAAGTGAAGTAAGCATCGTGACGATCTCGCTAATGCAAATCAGATCTTGTCAATCTTACCTGATTATATCCTTCCTTTGGCAGGCGCGGTCAACTGCAACAACATCCCATAGGACTTTGAGTACACTTTGATCACTGCGTACATCCCAAAAGGAATACTCATAGTTGGAAGCTAGTTTAGGCAGATCTCATCCCTGAAGAACAATGATTTCAATGTCGGCGCCAGAAAGAAATATGCCATGCTCGCACCTCATAGATACCTGATGAAGAAAACTGGGAAGAAGCCTCGCATAGTCTCCCAGTCTTGGATTAAGGAGCTGGCTTAGTCGATGATACTCAATGTGAGGAATATCCCTCATTTTGGCTGACATCAGGAGGTTAATTCTTGCGTTAAACTCCTCTTGTTGTGCTATCACGATTGATACATGTGGCTCGATAGGCAAATTACTATGGATCCAACACTGATCCACCTCATTACAAGAATGAGCATGTAGGGACCCAAACCTCAACAGTTCTACCAAGGGAAGGCCTCAGATCACTCCCTAGCACAATGCATCAAGGAGGCATACGACAAGGTAGAAAAGGAAAAGTGAGGCTACAAGGTAGCCTCTATCCAGGATGGCGCAGTGTGCCTTGCTTTCCAACTGATAGTTGGCAAGCTCATTAGGAATAATTTCCCCACGTACGTCATCGAGTTCATGGTGGACCTCACAAGAAAATGCATGGAGGTAATGCAAATGAATTGGGTGAGTTACCTCGTCAACGAGCTTGAGAAAGACTATTGTGAAGTGCATGATCAGGGATATGAGTTCCACTTCAGCTGGCTACTTGTGTTGATTGCATTTGTCACTTGGAAAATGCTTAATGGAGGAAGTTTTCTAGAAATTGAACCATCATAGCCATTGGCATCTAGATTTTATACATTATGGTATATGAATGACATGTTGAAGCAATGGCAAACGAATGTAGTGTTCCATGCCTACTATCAACAACTAAAGGTTTCCATCGAGTCATTCACACACATGACACCATGCACCTTGCACCAGTACAGACCGATAACCAAGTTCCACACAGATCCACATTTTATATATATAACTGCGCGTAAATATGAGAGCAAGGAGGAGCTACAATCTTATTATAAGCTGACAGACAAAGACATGGAGCAGATCATGAAGGAATGGCCAGAAGAATTTCAGGCACCTGTCGTTGATGTTGAACTCTCCAATGTTGACATTATAGGAAGCCCCTTGGTCACCCAGTTCGAGCATGGAGGACAGTCCAGTGCGAAGAAGAAGAAGAAAAAGGAGGAAGTCCAGGATGTCCAGACTAATGACGAAGACAACGCCTCTGAAAGAAATGGATCTGGCTCCCTAGGAGAAGGAGGAGATGAAGTAGATGGACAAGGAGGAGGGGATGAAGGAGAAAAGAAAGGAGAAGGTGAAGCTACCTCGCCAAAATATCCCCTTGAAAAAACAAGAACTCTGTAGAAGAAGAAGGTTTCTTCACAGAAACCTTCGACAAGAAAGAAGACTCACAGTAGTAAGCCCCAGTTGGAGGCCACACTCACATTAGATGATATTAGTCTAGTATGCGGAGTGATGGAGGATGCATCCGAGGATCTTTTGCAGAGATAGAGAGCAAAGTAGGACAAACTATATGGTAGGATAGAAAAGGAATTGAGCAAAGTACAAAAAGTTATTTGCTAGGTCCGCGCAGTCCCTACTGCGCCTTACTCTTCAGAGACTGTAGAGTTGGGGGATGAGCCAACCGAACTTCGAAGAATTGCAGATGCAACAGAGGCTTGACTTCAACAAGTCCAAGAAGAGAAGGAGAAGACTATAGGAGCCTTGAAGCAAGAAAAATAAGAGATCTTGGAGCAATTACGAGTTGCGCGGTACTGTGTAACCGCTTATGAAAATGAGAAAGATGAGTTATGGGTGATGCTCGAGGAAGACAAAGAGAAGATACAGAAGGAAAAGGACCAACTGCTCACAGAGTAGACTGCAGTCAAAGAAGTGGTGAGCAGAGCACTTTGCTCTGTGCCAATCTTGACACATGAGGAACATGAGGTAGTCAGGGTTCAAGTGATGATGCTCGCTGAGGCCATCCAACAACTTCAATCAAGGGTAACAAAGTTAGAGATCCAAGTAGTACCAAGCACTCCACAGGAAGTGCGCAACCAAAGGGAGGAAGCTTCTAAGAGCGCAATCAAAAGAATCAGAGCCCTCACCTCAGAATGAAAACACTTGAGCGACAGAAGCACGTAGACCTACAAACGCCTCACAGAAGATCCAAAGCTTAGGAAATTGGAAGCGCAGATACAGGAGGTGCAACAACAAGCACTAACAGATCAAGCACAGATGAAGTCACTCACTGCAGTCGAGAGAATGAAGAGATCACAAGAACATCGTGTGGCCCAACAACATATTACTGTCATCCAGGGAAGAGTAATGGAAGTCACACAGAGACTACAATCGGTGCAGGAGGAAGCCTGCACGATGTTTGAAGAGATCGAAGGACAAGGTTCGCAACTGGACCAAGTGGTTGTGACAGTGGAACAGTGCCTGGAAGGGCCTATTATAGAGAAAATGATCTAGGAGTTTGTTCAGCAGGAAGGTCAGGTGAAGCAACCAGTCGAAGCAACTCGAGCTAAGCTCGAGGCCTTCAAAGCAGCGCTGCCCAGATCTGAGTGACTCGGGACGAGTCACAGGTGAGTGTTGGGGGCCTGTTGGCCCTCGACCAAGTTTTGAGGAAACGTTGGTCAGGTTTGACCACTTTTTGGACTTCAACAGGCTAGTCGAAGATGGAGCGCCTGGGCGGATCTGAGATCACGGGATCTAACTTGTTTGGAGGACCCAACAAGGGGTTCATTAGGGTTTTTTTATTAGGATTTATGGGATGTCGGCCCATGGGTTTACCCATGATTAGACCTTTTTGTAAGCAAATGTAAAAGTATAAATAAGTAAAGATTGTAAGGTAGAAGTATCTTAGTGAAGGGGATGTAATTGGATAAGTGCAAGAGGCAAGTAGTTCTGAGTTTCTTTGTGCAACAGAACATGTATGTAAGGCTCTGTGCTTGATAGAGGAGTTGGCTCTATGCCTTGAACTAATTTTGGGAAGATGGATCTAGTGCTTAGTGCGCAGATCACATATCCGATGCGAAGCTTGGCTCTGTGGCTTAGTGCAAAGGAGCAAATGAATGTAAGAGATGGAAACCTAATAAAGAAGAAGAATCAGTTGGTGGATGTAGCCCCACACTGGGGTGAACCACGTATATCCTGTGTTGATGGTTTTCTTTGTGTTGTGATGCTTATGTTGTGAATCTGCTTAGTGCATTGATTTTTATGTATGATGGATAGATCTATGAATGCTTAGTGCTTTATTTATGTTAAATGTGTTAGGTCTTACTTATGATGCTAAGAGCAATGTGTATTTTGTCATAGTTACTACGTCGATCTGTACTTAGTGTTCGATCTGCGATGTGAATAAGACTAATAGGTTGATGCATGTTATCTTCTAAGTACTTTGCAAAATTTTATAATCACATATCTGTGTCCCAGCATGGTTACAGACACTTGAGTCCTGTAACCCCCCTTGCCTCTACCTCGGGTGAGACTGCATCTGTTTCAAAGGTGTTGCCGAAAGGGTCGGTAGTTAGGGTTTTGTTGGTGCGTTGTTGAAGCGTTGAACCCTGGGTCTACCCTTGTGCCAACAGGAATCCACTAAAAGAACAAGTCTACAAGTTTTATCCCTATTTATCTTTCTTGTGTCCTTAAATTGGTAAAGTAAACCTTTATTTATCATTGTTTGTCATTGGCATACCAATTCTCAAGTGGGGATCAAGTAGTATATACTGTCGAAAAATCTCACTAACAAAATGGTGACTCTACTAGGGAGGATCTTCTTTCATTTTTTAATTTTTTCTTGATTGATTGGATTGAACACTTTATTATGAGATTTTCTCCTTGATTTATTGTGTTTTTCCTATATCTATCTAAGATACATGACACCCCAATTGTTAAAAAATAAGACAGAAATAGCACAATAAGAAAGCATGCACATAGCTCCGATATTTTTCCTAGAAACCCTTAACACAAAGAACTATCACCCCCATAGATATCTATTAATAACCATTGCCAAATCGTCCAATCCAGTCCAACACCGGCCACTTGAGGCTACTTGAGGTTTCTTACAATGGTGTATCTCAAGCCATTAAATACGCTTCATCGATTACAACCCTAATTCCTTTACCAAAATTAGGTTGCAATGCAAAGAAATGCATGGCCTCAAGATAGCCATTCAAATACATGCATGGAGTGGAGATAGACATGCTTAGACATGCATGGGCATGCACTGTGTGGAGATAGCCATGCAAAGACTCACATCAAATACCATGGGTTACCTAATACCATGGGCCCATAAATCACTAACGTTAGACCCAACAATGACCATTCAACGACTCTATGACCAAGTCAAGATTAACCCAACATCAATTTTATCTCTACATTCCATGTAATTAATTTTTTATTTAGTTTTCTCCTAGTAACACTTCTGTTTTGGACACTTTATCACTATAACACTTATAATAGGGATACTTTAGTGCTATATTACTCTTAAAATAGGGTTATTTGTGTTGGTATCCCTATTATTGGGGATATTTTCTTTCATGTGTCAATATTATAATGCCTTTGTACCATGTTTTTAAAGCATTTTTAAACGTTTTTAAGATGAAAAATAAAGAATTTTTAGGGAACTTTTTAATTGTTTGTAGTAGATCTATTTATGCTAGCCCCAAGGGTTATCCCAATTGGTATATCCTCTTGTTATAAATTTCATGGAGGAATCGAGATCAAATCCCATTGAGTTCCTTGTGGTTACCAATTGGTATTTCTACTAGTGTTCACTACCGTCCTCATCTAGAAAACTAAGTGACGGAATTTTCAATTACTTTCTAATTAATTAGCGAGCAACCGAAAAGTGTACATTTAATTATCAAATCAAGGTCATGTCTTACTTACAAACTTTCATGCACCATATATGCAATTTTTAGTGTTGTTTTGCTAAGGGGTTGTAGTAATTTGAATGTCACAAATCAAGGGTTTAAGATACTTAATTAAGTCACCAAACTAGGCTATTTCCGAAGTTGTGGAGAAGTAAATATAGCACTTGATGGAAAGGAAAGTCACACTTGTGAAATTTATATCACACTTGCAGGAATTGAAATCACACTTGCAGAAATTGAAATCACATTTTTCAAAAATTGAAATCACACTTGGGGAAATTGAAATCACACTTGCAGAAATTGAAATCACACTTTGTTCAATCTACACTATGATTTATTGGTGGCTTCCTCAAGTGTAATGAAGATCCTGTTTTGTTGTGGAAATTAAGTGTTCTCCCATGTAATAAAAATCCAATCAATACCAAACTATTGAAGACTAAATCTATCACAAATTGAAAAGTAAATGAAATAAAGTGCAACTACAGTTAGAGTTGCAACAACTGAGCTTCAACACTAAAGGAATCAGTGTAACATGAGTTGTAGGGACGCGATTTTCACCAATGTAAATTACAACAACAAAACTACAACAAGAGAGAAATGACAATGTGGATGACAAAAATCAAGAGATGCATCATGTTTGTGATTATAACTTGCAAAAATAGAATCAATGTCGAATTACAATTTAATTTTTCCAATTCTTAATAGTAAGATATCGAATATCAACCACATAAGAATTGCAATGATTGTTCTACCAGATTTTAGGATTGCAATAGAATGGGAAATAAAACAACTACATAATTAAATAAGCAAAACTGAAAGGTTAAATCCTACAATAATATATAGGAAATACCTTACTAAGGAGGGGGGCCTACCCACTTAGACAAGACATTGAGCTGCGAAATCAGAATCACATGATCACCAACACATCAACATGTGAATGGAAGCAAGAATGGAAATTATATTGCAGAAGTATGGAGATTACAATAACAACAAAATGTGATTACTAGAATAAATTCCTCCCCCTCATTTCTGGGGAAGTTGAGTTTCTTATACAATATGACTAATTTCTACAATTATACAAGGAACGAATAGACAACCATGAGAATTCGACTGTTCATCCAGTTACATTGATTTTGTTGATTATTTGGGTTGGTTGTCATTGATGTCAACCCTTGAAGAAAGTTCGATAGCACAAAGGTTTGGGCAATGGACCCAAGTTTGTCTAATGTATAATGGTATGAGTTTTAATATATTTTAAGGTAAGACTATTCTAGATGGATAGTACATGTCATGCCATTTTCGGTGGGAAATTGAAATCACACTTGCAGAAATTGAAATCACACTTGCAAGAATTGAATCACACTTGCGGAAATTGAATCTATACTATGATTTACTGGTGACTTGCTCAAGTATAATGAATATCTTATTTTGTTATGAAAATGAAATGCCCGGTGGGTTAGCTCAAGTGGATGAGTGTCGTTGTTTGCTCAAATGAGGCTCCGAGGTTGAATCCCTGGCCAGGAGCCTGTATAGGGCCTCACTTGATGTCGCCATCGGGTTAGGCATGTAATCAGGCCGAACGGTTTACCTCATTTACCATCCATGAAATGTGGGGAAGCACTCGCGGGTTTCCCATGCTCTTTTCCAAGGAAAAAAATGAAAATGAAGTGTTCACTCATCCAATAACAATCCAATTAATCCTAAATTGTTGAAGACTCCAGCTATGATAAATTAGAAACAACAAATTAAAGTGCAGTTGCAAGTGGAGTTGTAGCAACATGAGTTGCAACAATGAAGCTATAGCACAAAAGAAATCTCGGCAACTTGAGTTGTAGCAACGCAAGTTGCAGCAACGAAACTCCGATATGATAGAAGCTATAAAGACACGAATTGTAGTAATGAACTCTACAGAAGCATATATGATCGTAAACTCACAAAAATTGAATCAACGCTTGAGTTGCAATCTGAAACTGTGAAATTCTCAATAATAGAAAACTAAATATTAACCACACATGAATCGCAAGCATTGTTCTATGAATTTGTAATTGTAGTAGACTAAAAGACAAAACAACTACAGAATCATATAAACTATGCTACAAATATAGAATTGAAAGAAATTAGGAAAACAACTACAAAATGTAAATTATGTTATGGATCTGGAGTTACAGCAAATAAAATAAAACAACTACATAATAAGATGAACATAATTGACATGCTAATACCTAATTTTAATGTTACAGGAAATACTTGACTAAGGAGGCCCTACCCCCTTATACAAGGAATTGAGCTATGGAATCATAATCACACAAACATCAATACATCAACACGTGAAGAGGATCAAGAACATAAATTATATTACAGAAGTTTGAAAGTACAATAACAGTCGAATGTTTATCACTAGAATAATTTCCTCCTCCTCCTCGGCTCTGGGGAAGCTAAGGTTTTTATACAACATGACTGATGTCTAAAATTATACAAAGAAGCGAATGGACAGCCGTGAAAATCTGGTTGTTCATCCGGTTACATTGATTTTGTTAAACTATAGTGAGAATCGGGCGTGTGTTGACTCGGTAGGCAAATTGTTTTCTCTTTTAGTCTTTTACTTACCTCGTGTCACCTTCCTTCATGAAGATCATTTCCCAACTATCGACTATAGAATTGAATGTTGTGCCGGTGAGATTTCTTTAGAGTCGCAACAACGGAAATCATGCTCGGAGTTGCAACAGTTGTCTGGAGTTGTAGCAACAACAAGTGCAGTTGGTGTTGCAACAGTTGGTTTGTTCCTGGAATTGCAACAACTTGGAGTTGCAGCAGAGAGGTAATGCAGCCACTTTGAGGAGTTGCAACTATTGTATTACTCTTGTGTAGCAGTATTAGTACATGAAAGTAGCAAGTTCCTTTAATAAATATACAAGAATAACGTAATAGCATATGGGTAATATTTGTACCTTGATGATAAATGAGGCAAAACTAGATAAGGAGGGTATCAAAAGGAAGTGATTTATAGAAAATGGTAAGCAAAAAGGTATTAGAAAGATGTTGAAAGTATGCCAATTTAGGCACCCGTCATCTCCCCCAACCCAAAATTGTTTCATGTCCCCATGCAACCAACAATCACTCGGTGTTAGAGAAATCAGGGTGACCCTAAAGGTCACTAACACCACATTTTACCTCTCATGCTTCCTCCTTTTCCTCACTGATATCCTGTTCTGTTGGAACTTTCGTGTTATCTACTTAATATTGCTCTGTTTTTGTCTAAGTGGCCTCATCAACTAACATAGAATGTGTAGCTTGCATAGATACTTTCTTTATCTATTTGAGTTGAGTTATTTCTTGTGAACTGGTGAAAGGTTCCCTTGCAGCAAGAGGACTTTCTACGGGGTAACCTGATTTCTCATGTGCCCTTTGCTCATCTGGCTCATCCTTTAACATTTTCAAAGTAATATGAAGCTTCCAATTCTTAATTCTTAACATTTTATTTTGCTTTACCAAAGATGCATAAATGGGTAAGGAGTGTGGCATACTTACCCAAGTTGTGGCAGTAATTTTCCTTTCTCGAATATCAGCATGTGGTTCTTGTAGCCCTATGTCTGGTACGTTAGTTGAGTCATCCCCGTAGTCATTTCTTGTTGGAACCTCTTATGATTCCTATCCTTCTATGTCTAGATTCTATGAGTGGGTAGGTCATTCTCCTAGAGAACCTCCTACTGTTTCTTGTGTAACATTAGGGGCCTATGGTTCTACTTCTTTCTTCTCTTCTGGAGTAGCAACATTTGATTTGTCAAGAGTGCCTCTTGTTGATTCAACAATAGGCATTGTTTCTTGTTTTTTTTCCTCAATTATTCTTACTATTGTATTATTGATAACTTTTAACTCCTCTTTGTCTGTTGTATTTCCAGATTTCTCTGGCTTCTCCATATGTGGCTCTTGAGGCCTGGGAGAGTGTGTTGGAGGAGTGATTTTTGCTAGTTTTGATGAAACAGTAGGAGCTTCTTCCTCGTGTTCCTCTTTTCTTTATGTTGGGTCCTCTACCTATGTTGCATCTTGTTCTTAAGAAGGGCTCCCCACTGGTTCCAGTGGGTCGGTTAGGGATTTCACCTCTAACTCTTCTTCATCTGAATATGTTTCTAGGAGAGAGATAAGGCCTTTGCTAAGAGTGCCTTGGTCTTGTTCTTATGTGTCAACCAAGGCCTCATTGGCTTCCAGGTTAGTGTCCTCCTCTGGTTCTCATGTGTCATGGGAGGGTTTTTCTTCCTCTGTTTCCTGGTGCTCCTCCTGGGCTTGTTCTTTGGGCTCAGCGGTTCTCCTATTTTAATGTTGAGTTGTAGCTGTGTGGTTTATTCTTTGTTTCTTTGGCACAGGAGGTTTCCTCTTCTTAAACCCTCGAAGTATCTTTGTGGGCGTCTACTGGTCATTATTTCCTCATTTCTTTCATGGTTGTCCTTCACTAGAGATGAAGTAGGTTGGTCCCTTTTCCTAGTTTCCCTCCTAGATTTCTTTGGTGGAGGATTCATAGCAGATGAGCTTGTTCTATATGTGGCGTTGTTGCCTAGTGGAGGAGTTTCAATATCTTGACTTATCGTGTTTGTAGTATTGGTACTTGGCAGAGGAGTTGCAATCGCGGCCCCTTCTGGTGTTGGAAGTGCAGGAGTTTCCTATTGAGTTGCCTAAAGAGCAACCACTTTTCTTTCAATGAGTAGAACAAGTGGTCAGATGATGTTGTTCCAAGTGCGGCCTTCCTTGTTCATTGCATGCTCTACCAAGAGCTTGATAAGTTCATGGTTTGATATGGCCTCTCTAGGGTTCTTTGCTCATTGGATGAGTGTTTCCATAGTCTGCAACGTTCGGAACAAAAAGTATGGCATGTTAATTGGTCGGTTATGGTATAGATGGTCGAACAACAGGATGTGATGAATGTATATGGATCCATAGTGACCTTCATAAATGAAATATCATTGTATGAAGATAGCCACATCTTCACATGGATGTGGCAAAGACTGACGTTCAAATCATGTACCCTTCTTTACTAAGGCCTCTCATGGCTCAAGGAACTGCCTCAGAATTTCCAGCTACGAATTCCTTCCGGTATACCATCTCTCTCCTGTCCAAGGTAACCCAGTGACTTATGCCACTATTTCCTCAGTGACCTTTATCTACACACCTGATACTATGGAGTGTTTGGCTCTATAATTCAGGGTGAATTCTAGATTAATTTCATCGTCATATCCCTATAGATGTAGCACATATTCTCTCCAACCAACTTGTCCCAGAATTTGTCTAATGTTGTCCTAAACCTCAAGTAGCATTGGTTAAGTAGGCTCCCTATGCATCAATGAACCTCCCATGGTTCCTTTTCTCTGTTAACTCTAAGTTCTTATGTTTGCAGGGGTGATGAATGTTATCAGGTGGTGAATTTGGACTTGCGGTAATAAGGGTGGTGGGTACGCATATCATGAATATAGCAATGATGTTTTGAGGTGGCGGTTATGGAGGAATGATAATAGACACGTGCCATTAAAACTACTCATTGTAAATTATTATTGAAACTCGTACCTTTTGCATATTACCTCGACTAGCTATACGAGTACGTTGTTGATGGAGTTGTGGTGGCGAAGGACAAAGTCACATCAATGGTCTTAACCAAAATTGCAGCATCAACATTGTTAGTTATGTCGATCAAAAGTGCAGAAATAATGATGCTCTCGAAGTGAAAGATGCAAGAGGAGTTGCAGCAATGGGAGTTGCAGCGATGAAATTTCAGCACTAGAAATGCGACTCAATGGTGTAGAGAGGAATTGTAGCATCGGTGGTGTGTGTGAAAAGGTGTGGTTGAAAAGTGCAAAAAAATGGAATAAAGTTGTGAGCGGATTTGCAGCAATGTGAGTCACAACAACAAAGTTGCAACAACAAAAATGAGAGGGTTGAGATTTGAGAAAAGGAGGGAAACTGCGAATGGAGGCATAGAAAAAGGAATGAGAGAAGGGAGATTTGTGGAATGAAGGAGGGTTGCATGTAGATTTGTAGCCAAGGGAATCAAAGAAGGGAGATTTGTGAAATCAAGGAGGGTTGTAAGTGGATTTGTAGCCAAAGGAATGAGAGAAGGGAGATTTCGAAAAAATGAAGGGTTGTAAGTGGAGTTGCAGCCAAGGGAATGAGAGAACAACGATTTATGAAATGGACTGGAGTTGCAAAGGGGAATTGCAACATTAGGAGTTGTAGAAAAAGGGTTTAGTTGTGGAAAAGGGAGTTGCAGCAAATGGAATTGCAGCAATGGGAGTTGTAGCAACAAGAATAGTTGCGGCAAAGGGAATTGCAACAATAGGAATTGCAGCAACAAGAATTGCAGCAACAAGAGTTCTAGCAACAGGAATTGCAGCAACTGGAAATGCACAACACTATTTTCCCCTGCATATCTTAGAAAAAAAAGAAGATTGTTAGAAAAAAAAAGGTCTTTATTAAAATTTATTCAGAAGCATCATTATATAACCATCACGAAACCGTGAAGTGCCCTTCTTGTTTATTCCGTGATTTTTTTTATTTGTTTTTTATAGGAATAAGAACGGATATTATCCAATCGGGACTCATTCTTCCTAAACAAGTTCCAGATCATTGTCGGGCCATCCATTTGCAATATTCCTCAAAAAGGATTCCTTTGATAGGGGTTAGTGATATAAGTGATGTCTATGTCCGTTAGACATTAGAGGAATTTTGTCTTCATCTATGGTATGTAGTTTGATGGCCCCACTGTCATATATTATATCAATCTCATATGGAATGAACCATCTAGTGCAAAATTTCCCTCTGAAATGATTGAACCTGGAATCAAATAATAATGCCGAGTCTCCATCTTTGAACTTCTTTTTCTTGATAAACATATTGTGCCATCTATCCCTTTGATGTTGTATTATCGTGGCTTGGTGTAGGGCATCTTGTCATAGTTCATCCAACTCGTTGATTTGAAGCAGTCTTTGTTTCTCAGCCTTTGATAGGTCCAACCCAAGTTGTATTATTGTCCTAAGTGTCCAAATTTCTATCTCAATGGGAAATAGTACTCTTTCCCATTTACTAACTCATAGGGTGTGCATCCTATAGTAGTCCTCCATGTGGTTCTGTAGGCCCATAAAGCTTCAGGGAGTCTATCAACCCAGTCCTTTAGATGTAATATGATACTTTTAGTAATGATGGTCTCAAGGATCTTATTAGTCCCCTCTACTTGTCCATTTTCTTGTGGATGGTATGGTGCTTTTATTCTATGCTTGATCTTGTAGTTGTCCATCAGGTCTCTGACAAGTTGTGATGTGAACTAAGTTCCTCTGTTGGTCACTATCTCTCATGGTATTCTGAACCTTACAAATATTTCTTCATGGAGAAACTCCACTAGTGCTTGTTCAGTTGTTGTCGGAAGACCTTTTTCCTCCATCCAATTTGTGACATAGTTTGTGCAGATGAGGATATAACAATGCCGAAGAGAAGAGAGATTTATTGGTCCAAAGAAATCAATGGCTCATTTTTCGAAGGTTCTAACACCATCTGTGGTTGTAGAGACATTTCATTTTTTTGTATGGGTCTATCCATGCGTTGACAGTTGTCACACCTCTTTACATACTCTTTGGAATCTATGAAATGTGTGAGCCAATAATACCCCTGGTGGAGTGCCTTGTACCTAGTCCTTTTATCTGCAAAGTGTCCCCCGCATGGGCCATCATGATAGGATTTAAGTATCTCATGGACTTCGTCCTCTCGTACGCATCTTTTGATAATCAAATCAGGACCAGTGTAGAAGAGGCAGCCATCAATCCATGAAAATATTTCACTTTTCATGACTATACTTTTATAGAGATTCTTACTAACATAGTAAATTGTGTATGGGTCCTTTTCTTCTAGTTGTCCGAGAACGACTCTGACAACAATGTCCAATGCATCTGTGGAAATGTGGAACGGGAGGGTCCGATCAGGCCCTCTTAACACATGAGCTTCAGATAATTTAATTTTCAATTCATTAAGATCATTATGGCATGTCTATGTCCATACAAACTCAGTGTCTTTGTTAAGTAAAGTGAATAATGGACGAGTAATACATGAAAAAATTTCAATGAATCTACGTTAATAACTAGCATATCCTAGAAAGCTTCATACCTTCTTTTGCGAAGTTGGAGTTGGAAAATTTAGTATTACCTTTACTTTTTTTGGATCGACTTGAATATTTTTTTCTGAGATGTGATGTCCTAGTACAATGCCATCAGTTTCCATCATCAAACATTTTTCATTACTAAGGGAGAAATTTTACTCTTTGCCCCTTATTAACGTCTTTTCCATATTGGCTAATGCCTCTTCAAATTCATCGCCACATGTTGTGAAATCATCCATATATATTTCCGTGCAATCATGAATTAGATCATAGAATATACCTATAACAACTTGTTGAAAGGTGGGGGGGTGTTGCATAATCCAAATGGTAGAACAGGGTAGGAGAATGTCCCTCAACGACAAGTGAATGTTGTTTTCTCTTGGTCTTCGAATGTGATTTGGATATGGTTTTATCCACTGAATCCATCGAGGAAAGAAAAATACTTCTTTCGTACTAACGTGTCCAAGACCTGGTCAATAAATGGTAATGGGAAGTGATATTTATGTGTTGCTTTATTTAGTTCTCTATAATATACACAAATTCTCCATTTACCATTTTTCTTTGGTACCATGACAAGAGGGTAGACCCATTGGCTATTAGAAATGGGATCGATGAAGTTAGTTGTAAGCAATTTATGTAGCTCTTCTTTGACTATGTCCTTCAGAGTTGGGTTCATCGGGCACTAGGGTTGGTGAATGGGTTTGGATCCTTTCTTAATATATATATGATGTCTGCATAGATTAGGATAGATTCCCTTCATGTCATAGTAATCCCAGACGAAGGCATCATTGTGCTTTTGCAGCACTTGAACCAGTCGCTCCTTTTGTTGTTCAGTTAGTCCTTAGTTGATTTTCAAGTTTTTTCCTTGGATGATTTCTATGGTTTATATAAGGGATCCTTGATCTTTTTTTGGTGTGGGTTCTTGTTTTGTGGGTGAAATTCTTGTTGAGGCTAAAGAAACCTAAGCTTCTGGTTTCATAACATGCTCAAGAATATGTGTGTTTTCTGAGGAAGAGGAAGAGGAAATAAAATCATTGATTATGTCGTCCTCTATTTTATCTCTTATAGCTAGGTATTGATCTATGGAGAGGATTTGATGGGATTGTTGTAATACTGAGAGGGGGGGGGTGAATCAGTATTAACTCTTTTATTACTTTTAACCACAATATAAAATCTTCAATAATAAGAGCATATAAACATTAAATTGATCGATTACCATTCAATAGTTTATCATCTATGTTTAGTATATCAGCAGTGCATAATAAAATAATCACATATACACAGTACACCAAGATTTACGTGGAAACCCAATGCGGGAGAAAACAACAAAATACTTTTCTTATTTGTCAAAGAGTACATTCATTGGAAGCACCAACTTCCTATTTCTCTAGCTACAACTGGAAGGAGGCTCCAACCCCC